>PVJI01024293.1:0-22167 GCA_004026765.1 Micronycteris hirsuta
CTATACTTTGGCTATGAAAGAAAACTTAGCAACAGTGTTGAGTGTTTGTTTGGCCATTTTGATTTTCAAAATGAATGAAATGAAGCCAGGTTTCCAGTACACTAGGATGTGTCATTTCAAGAAGGGGGAAAACACCAGAGAAACAGAAGAATGGATGTGTGGCATGTTGAAGAAGGTGTTGAGATCGACCTAAGGTAGCCTAATTTCCCTTAATGTTTCACGTCGGAAGTTTGTCTCACCATGCTTTGCCATGCATAGGATGGACAAGTTGGTGTTGCTGGCCATGCAGTCCAGTCCGGCCTGAGGAAAAATAGCTCGAGCACTGTTCTTGACATCATTTCCATTTGGGAGTGTCTTCGGAAAGGTAGGTAACACATGTTTTCCAACAGAAATAGGTAGACGGAGAGTACATACTTTACAGTAACATGGAAGAGGAGAGATCGTGGGGCACAAGATAGGAAACATCACCTGCCATTGGAAAAGGCTGTATCCCCTCAAGAGATTGTCTTTCTGTAAAAAGTTAGTCAGTGACAGGGCTGGGGCTGGGGCTAGGGCTGGGGGTGGGGGTTGGGGCTAGTGCTAGGGCTAGGGCCAGGGTTTAGGGTTTGGGATTTGTGGTTAGGGTTGTTAGGGTCCTTTGTTAGGGTTGCTGTTAGGGTTAGGGTTGTTGTTAGGGTTAGGGTTGTTAGGGTTAGGGATAGGGTTAGGGTAAGGGTTAGCGTTAGCATTAGGGTTAGCATTAGGGTTAGGGTTAGCGTTAGCGTTAGGGTTAGGGTTAGGATTACGGTTAGGGTTAGGGTTAAGGCTAGGGTTAGGGTTAGTGTTAGAAGTAGGTCATCTTTGATTTAGAATGAGCCTCTGTAGTAGAGTTTCCTCCACGGTATTATCTCCAGGAGAAAAGTGAATTCCAATTAAGTCAGGCATCTGCACCTTATTACCTTACTTGGACAAAACATGATAGTGACTGTACAAACGTAGGATGGCTCTAACTGTCTGCTTTCTGTCACAGAGTACATTTCTGTCTGGTAGTGCTGTAGTGAAAAGTATGAAACTATGAAAATCATTCAGGAATAAAAACATTTCTTAGGAAACGTGTTTCCTTAAAAGCCTTCTGCAGTGTTATCAGAAAAAAATCAATGGCCGTAAAACCAACTTTTCACACAAAGTCTTAAGCCCAATTGCTTAATTCAGCTTCTACTATCAAGCCAACATACATTTAATCTTGTAATGATATCACTGCATTGAATTTTTCTTATAATACTGCAGAAGGGTTTTAAAGAAACCCGTTTCGTATGAATGCTCTTATTCCTGAATGATTTTGAAGGTTTCATAGAATTCATTACAGCACTACTGGACAGAAACGCACTCTGTGGGAGAAAACAGACTGTTAGTTGAATCCTCTTTTAGAATAGCCTTTATAATGCTGTTTTCAAGTAAGAAAATAAGGTGTGGATACATGACTTAATTGGACTTCACTTTTCTCTTGGAGATAATACCATGGAGGAAACTCTATTACAGTCGCTTGTTCTAAATCAAAGATGACCTACTTCTAACACTACCCTAACGCTAACCCTAACCCTCACCCTAACGCTAACACTATTCTCAAGCCAGCATACATTTCAACTTGTACTAAGGCAGTTCATTGACTTTTTGTTATAACACTGTCAAAGGCAGTTGAGGAAACGCCTTTTGAACTAAATGTTTTTATTCTTGAATGATTTTCAAACTTTCAAACTATTCAATACAGCTCTACCAGACAGTATGGCTTTTTGTGAGAGAATGTAGACTGGAAGATCCTCTTTTTGAACAGTCACTATACGGTTTTGTTTAATGAACATAATTAAGTGTAGACGCACGACCTAGCTGGAGGACACTTTTCTCCTGGAGATAATATGATGGAGGAAACTGTTCTACAGCAGCTTTTAATATTTCAACGATAATACTCTTTGGTGTGCGTTCCTGAATGTTTACTATATAGGTATTACCTCAGCCATTTTGCTATCAAAATGGCCGTAAAACTAAATTTTCACCCAAAGCCTTAAACCCAATTGCTTTATTCAGGAGCTACTGTCAAGCCAACATACATTTCATCTTATACTGAAGTCACTGCATTGACTTTTTCTTATAACACTGCAGAAGGTTTTTAAAGAAACCCATTTCGTATGAAATGTTCTTATTCCTGAATGATTTTCAAGGTTTTGTACAATTCACTACAGCACTACCGGAGAGAAATGCACTCTGTGAGAGAAAACAGACTGTTAGTTGAATCCTCTTTTTGTATAGTCACTATAATGTTTTTTTCAAGTAAGATAATAAGGTGTAGTTGCATGACTTAATTGGACTTCACTTTTCTCCATGGAGAAAACTCTATTACAGTTGCTTATTCTAAATCAAAGATGACCTACTTCTAACCCTGACCCTAACCCTAACTCTAACGCTAACCCTAACCCTAATCCTAACGTTAACTCTAACCCTAACGCTAACCCTTACCCTAACACTGTTGTGGGGATTTCTTCCGGCAAAATCAGTGGGGACCGTAACCCGATGTGTAAAAGAATCTCACACTGAGACACGTGGGGAGAAGAGAGTCCGGAGCCACGGGACCAATTCCTCCATGTTGGGAAATGGCCTCATGGGTAGCTTAGCCGGGCTTTTTATTAAAGTTTTAGGACACATTTACATTGGATTGATTATTCATGGGCTTATGCAGAACAGGAGTCTTCTGGTGAGTCATGAGGATATATGGGAAGGGAATAGATATGGGGTAGGTTTACTCATTAACAGAGCATTAGGATGTAAATTCAGGTCCGGTGGCAGACAGGACCAGGGTAATACATTAAACAGGGCTCAGCAAGCCAGAATCTCTTAAGATACATTTTTCCCAAATTCCCATTAGAGAATTCCTTTTCCACTGACATGATTCACATTTTCCCACACGGGAATGATTTTTCCTCACGCGGAGCCGCGCTCTGACACGCGTGATTCCCAGACTGTGTGTTTACACGCGTTTGGAAAGAATTCCCACATCTCTCCCTTTTTTCTTAAGAAATCCTTTTCCACAGGCATGGATCACTCCAGACCACACGGGAGTAGTTCTTTACGCGGAGCTGAGCTCAGACACGCGTGATTTCCCGGGGCTATGATTCTTCATGCGTGTGAAAAGAATTTTTACATCTCCCCTTGTTTTTCTTACAAGAATTTAGAAGCTGGATTGATTTAATAAAGTTTGCTACTTGCTGGTCCCTTTTACAACCTTGGGAGAATAATTTACATATGTAGTGAAGCATACAGATTATAAACATAATTAGTGAACAACCAGTGGCTATGAAGACCCATATTTTCAGATTAAAATTATTAAATTAAATTTTAGGGTGAAGTCAGTTGAAATTGTCATGGAGGGCTTTTTGATACCTCCTTTTGCTAAAGCAATTTCAAAATACAATTTATTAAATAGTCCTTTTAGATTGGTAGAGAAAATAGGTGGTGTTGAATATCTTCAAGGATATTTGATGTGCAGCTTGGAGAATTCTGGATTAGTAGATTTCCTTTTGATGATGAGAAATTAGGTTGCTGCTACGGAAGTCTTTTTTCTGTCACATGGTTTTGTTTTTCTTGTCCACAGCTTTGGAGATTTTTCTGTGGAAAAAACAGAAACAGACCCTTCTCTTCCTAGCTAAGGTGTGGGCCTAGGGACTTGAACTGTATGGGGTGATTACTTGGACTAATAATGCGAATCAAAAAAATTATTTAAATTGTAAAAAAGTCGTGTTTAAATATTGGGAGAGATATTCTGACCTTCTCCCCCTTTTTTCTTATATTAAATAGGGTTTAAAGTTTGTAAGGAATTTTGGTTAAAGATGAATAAATGCCAAGGTCTTTAGTAATTATATATATTTAATTGATTCTCTCTGAAAATTGGCCAGTTTTTCTTGAGAGATTAGTTATAGATTTTAAGAACAACCTGGGTGTTTTATGCAAAGTGATCAGTTTTGCATATAAGACCCTTGTGTGTTTTATTTTTATTTATTATTAAAACATATTTCAGCCCTGCAAAGTTGGTGAGCAGATATCAGATTTATATATTTATCTGGGAAAAGCTGTTGTGGTAGATACCTAGTATTGAGATATTATTCTATATAAATTTGGGATATAGACAAGATTTTAGTAATTTGGTCTATGATTAACATATTATGTCTTAAAAATCATAATGAATAAATTGTATGATATTTTAGAAAATATCTTTATATGCTATATTAATTATATTCTCTACTTAAGTTTTGGGTTACTCCTCAAAAGATAATTTTTAATAATAATTAGATTATAACATCAGATTAATTCCTAAATCTTTAACAGTAAATTGTCGGAATAAATTTGAAGTTTATATTGTATGAAGTCTTGTATATCATACTTATTAAAACTATAGAGAATTATAGACGGTATAGGGAGAATATTGAGACATTAGTAGTGTTATTGGCTAGAATCTGGCACCCTCATTGCCAGAGAATGTCCTTTTATTAGTTAAATAGAATAAGCTATAAGTTGATAAGATTTCCTTAAAGATAGCAAATAGGGTAATAAATATGGTAAAAAGAGTTTTAGTCACGTGCTATGAAACAGTCCTTTTCGTCTGGCTGGAATGTAGCCAGGAGACCAGAGACAGGCTGCCAGTGGCTTCCTGGGGCAGCCAGGGGGCTAAGCATCTTGGAGTGGTGGGGGTCTTGTGTATTCTGTGGAAAAAACAGAGATACCCCTTCCCCCCAAATTAAACCTACACCTGGCCTTATACTAATCTCTGCCCAACTCTTTCTTTCACTTCCTCCTACCCTCTTTCCCTCAAACCTTTTCCTTTTTCTAATTTGGATGCCTGTCAAGCTTCTCTTCCTTCAATCCTATCTCACACTATCTGGCAATTATGCCAACCTCTGTCCAACTTTCTTTTCTGTAATTCCATACTTTCTTTCCTTCCACCCTTCTAATTTTTTCTTCACCGACTATCCACAATCTATTTTAACTTTCTTACAACATACATCTTGCTATAAAGTATTACAGGCCACAACACTATGATTTTATGATTTTAATATTTGAAGTAATATATATAAGGTTTGTTCACATATATTTAATATATGAAGTAACATATATAATATTATATTTAATAAGTATTATTTATATTTAATATTTAGAGTATTATATGAAAGTATTAATAAAAGTATATGGCTATAATAGCTTATGAATACATATATAACTATTATGTGATTACTTTTTTTAAAAAAGATTTTATTTATTTATTTTTAGAGAGAGGAGAAGGGAGGGAGACAGAGAGGGAGAGAAACAGCAATGTATGGTTGCCTCTCACATGGCCCTCATGGGGACCTGGCCTGCAACCCAGGCATGTGCCCTGACTGGGAATAGAACCGGGACCGTCTGGTTCCCAGCCCGCACTCAATCCACTGAGCTACACCAGCCAGGGCCTGATTACCTTTTTATACAGTATTAAAATAGCATATAGCTGTCTACCAATGCAGGTTTTATCTATCTGCTATATGCCTTTTTAATATTTTACTTAAATTTTATAGAAATAATCAGTTTTAATTTTAATAATAAACTTAGAGGTTACTCAGAAACATGATTGTAAACTTTAGATACATACAATTTTGTACTTAACATTTGTGTATTTATTTCAGAAAGGATAGTGTTTCATACATATTTTTTACTTCAGTATTGGTTTAGGTGTAAAGTTGATTTCTGGGAGACCTCGAGGTTTATTTATTAAAGACCTAGTATTAGGTGTGACTGCTTTAAATAGACAAGGAATAGAGGTGATATATTAAACCATTATTTTTATTAAAGGCTGTATAGATATACTGTATTATTTTAATCTTGATTAAAAACAATGGTGCTGCATGTGCGCTTTATTTGCCTTTAACTAACGTGAGTTCTTTAAAGTCAAAGTGGCAGCACGATAATGAATTTGTAAATTATATTATACAATTTTCTGGGGTTAAATGTAAAGATTAGGGTGAATTCTGAGACATGGGAAAAGCCTGACACTGGGTTTCCTTTTTAGCTGTCTGGGAGGCATCTTTGTGATGTCATTAGATAGGGCTTCTGGCTATTGTAGTTCTTACTTGCAGTGGCCATATTATTTGTAGGCGGGGGGGGGGGGGCGGAGTTTGCCCTGCCCCGACTACCAGAGCATTCAGCTGCCGATTTCACTGGCAGGTAGGGCCCCGGCTAAACTATGGAGTGACATCTTTTCTGCTACTGACTGACCCAAACGGGAAGTGCCGGCGGATGCGCCAGTCTCCTTGTATTATCAGGCGCGCACCCCTTTTTCACGCTGGGCTGGAACAGCAGTGATTTTAAGTTTTGCCGCCTGAGCCAAGATTTCCACTGGGCCAGCTAAGGCGTATTACGGATGAAATCCCCTACGGAGTCAGGGGGAGTGGAATTCCAAGCCACAGCTCCCTTTTTTTGCCTATCACTCTCTCTCCCTGTTCCGCAGCAGGTCAAAACAGCTGTGTTCCCAAATTTTTCCGCCCCACACTCTTCTTCTCCGCCCGCGGCTTTTTCTTTGTTATTTTCTTTCTACCCCTCCCCCATCCCGCACCACATGTGCTGTGCTGCGGTCTGGGGACGTGCGAGCAGGGGACGGGAGCGAGGCCCCGGGGTGCACCGCTCTCGGGTGGCCCCCGCGGCCTACCACACTCCGCGGCGCCCGGGCAAGCCGTGCGGAGCATGGTCTTTCTCTACCTCTGGGTGGAAGGAGGGGCCGGCTTGCGCCAAGGCCGAGTTGCACGCGCCGCAGCTTTTGTTAGCAAAGGGCTAGTCACGCCCGGCAAGCCCTGTCGCGCAGGATCTTTCTCTGCCTCCGGGAGGAGGGAGGGCCGGGGCTTTTGCTGATAAGCGGCAGACTAGCTGGGTTGGAAGTTCCTAGCCTCTCCCACCAAGCATATGCTGAATGATAAACCTTATTTTTTACTGACAATACAGATTCTGCTTCTTAGAATCTGTGTGGGAATGTTCTTTACTTATTAACGTGGCCAAAAACGTTTTCATACCGATTTTCTCTCTCTCCCACTCTGGACGACTTTCATTGACTGTCTGGTTCCTACTCACCACAACTATTGCGTGCAAACCTCCACCTTGAAGTGGGGGGGAAATATGGTCCTTTTGGCAATGGCCTGTTTGGCCCCACGTTGGGCGCCATTTGTCGTGGATTTCAACCCGAAAAATCTGTGAGGGGGACTGCCCCAACCGCGTGAATCAATCTTACCCAGAGACAAGCTTGGAGATGAGAATCCAGCAGCCACGGGTCTTTCCCTCCATCTCCATCTTGGGAAAAAGACCTCGTGGGTAGCTTCGGCGGGGTTTTTATTAGAGGCTTTAGGACATATTTACATTGGATTGATTATTCATGGGATTAAACAGAACAGGGATAGTTTTACTCATTAGCAGAGCATTAGGATGTAAATTTACGTCCGGTGGCAGACAGGACTAGGGTAATATAATATGCAGGGTTCAGCAAGCCAGAATTTTTTAAGATACATCTTTGCCAAATTCCTATTAGAGAATTCCTATTCCACAGACATTATCCACACTTGCCCACACGGGAATTACACGGAGCTGCGCTCAAAACATGTAAATTCCGGAACATGCGTGCTTACACAGGTGTGGAAAACACTGCTACAGTTTTAGTCGCGTGCTATGTAACAGTCCTTTTCGTCTGGCTGGTGAGTGTTTTTACCCGACCTAAAGTAGGGGGCCTAGTGGTGTGAGTGGACCTGGTGATGCGGCGGTTTTGGAGCTTCTTTAGCAGACAGGAGATGCAGGAGGTGTTGAGTCCACGGAGTTTTGTGCATCCTGTGGAAAAAAACACAGAGATACCCTTTCCCCCCAAATTAAACCTACATCTGGCGTTTTTTACTGTCTTACAAGTAAATAGGAAAAAGGCTTGAAAGAGATGTTTAATTACATTTTTATAAACCTTCCTAGTCTTAGCAGAAGTAATAATAACACGAGAAAAAGTATAAATTGCTGTAATAAGTTTAGTCTTTTGGGCTTGCAGGGTTTTAATAGTTAGAATTAAAACTGTAAATAACGTTGATCTGGTGAGCTAATAAAATATTATCTATATAGTGGGTAATATAAACGTCTGGATGATTTTTTTTAATTGAGGACAAGGCTATATCAACAAATATTTGATATAACGTGGGGCCTGTTTTTATTCTTTGAGGCAAAAATTTTTACTGTTATTTCCGATATGGTTGCTTAAGAATTTTTGATGGAAGACTAAAGGCAAACTTCTGATAATTAGCTAAATGCCTGGCTGAAAGTCCCAGGCTTTTACAATTTTTGCTGACTTCTTAGCGAGGCGGAGGAGGAGGCCTGTGGAAGAACCGGCCGGCCCCCTGTAGTTTCTGTGAATTGTTTTCAGGACCTGACATATTCCTCTGGTGAAATATTTACTTGCAAAGGGCCTTTTGTGACTATGGTTAGTTAATTTTTTCTGGGGAAGTAGCCAGTTTCCCCAACAACTGAGTTAAAAATTGGTGTTTTGTATTCCACAAAAAAGGGCTAGTTTTTTCCGGAAGACTGTACACCTATATTTTATTTTTATAATACAAAAGGTCATGGCTTCGGCACAAGGAGGAAATGTTTTGAAATAAAGATAAAATTTAAATAAACCAGTATTCTTAAACTGAATTTTATAAAGGAATATCAGTTTATTATAAACAGTTTATGTTTTAAAGTAAATAATATGATTTTTTAGAAACTACTTTTACCTGATACACTGGGTATTCAGGAAGGCATTCACAATTCTCACCTACAGCCTTGAGTTCCTTATTAAAAGACAATTCTGAGTGGTTGATGGAATGATTTGGCAAACCTTTTCTTTCTAACTTGGACGCCCGTTAAGCTTCTCTTTGTTTAATTTTATCTCACACTACCTGGCATTGTACCAACCTCTGTCCAACTCTTTATTCTTTCTTACCCTCTTCCCTTACAATCCCACACTTTCCTTTCTTCCACTCTCCTAATTCTTTCTTCACTGACCATTTACAACTTAATTTGAATTTTCCCACAATATATATAGTTCATAGTCTTGCTATAAGGCACTGCAGGCCACAACACTATGATTTTGTGATTTTAATATTTGAAGTAACATATATATATATCACATGTAATAAGTATTATCTATATTTAATATATAGAGTATTATATACAGGTATTAATATAAAAGCATATGGCTATAATAGCTTATGAATATATATATAGCTACTATGTGATTACATTCTTATAATTATACAGTATTAAAACAGCATGGAGTTGTTTAGTAATGCAGGTTTCCTCTATCTGCTATATGCTTTTTTAATATTTTACTTAAATTTATATAGAAATAATTAGTTTTAATTTTAATAATAAACTTAGAGGTTACTCAGAAACATGATTCTAAACTTTAAATACATATAATCTTGTACTTAACATCTGTGTATTTATTTGAGAAAGGATAGTGCTTCCTACATATTTTTTACTTCAGTACTGATTTAGGTGTAAAGTTGATTTCTGGGAGACCTCGAGGTTTATTTATTAAAAACCTAGTATTAGGCATGACTGCTTTAAATAGACGAGGAATAGAGGTGATATATTAAACCATTATTTCTATTAAAGACTGTATAGATATACTGTATTATTTTAATCTTAATTAGAAATAGTTGTGCTGCATGTGTGCTTTAATTGCCTTTAATTAATATAAGTCCTTTAAAACTAAGGTGGCAGCACAATAATGTATTTGTAAATTATATTATAATTGGTAGCTTTAGAAAGTTATTTTTTGCTACTTGACATCATTTTAACTTTTACTTAACATATTTTTAATTAAATGCAGAAAATTTCTATATTAGGAAAACATTTAGTATTTTCAAGAAACTTAATTAGGTTAAAACATTGTCCCAATAATCTAAAACAATCACAACCTGTAAAACTTTAGTTTAGGTTACTAACCACTTAAAAATGAACAGTAACATCTATTTCTTAAATTACCTAAGGTTACAATTTTCTGGGGTTAAATGCAAAGATTGGGGTGAATTCCGAGACATTGGGAAAATCTAATTGTTTTTATTACTTTTAGCTGCCTTGTTTTGTGGAGGTGCGCTGATAGAAACTGGGCGCAGGCTGAGTTGCTAGGGAGATAGGCTGACGCTTGGTTTCTTTGTTCTTTAGCTTTCTCGGAGTTGCATCTTTGTGACGTCATTAGATAGTTTTGTAGTTTTTGCCTGCAGCGGCCATTTTATTTGTAGTTTTTGCCTGCAGCAGCCATTTTATTTGACTTTTGTAGTTTTTGCCTGCAGCGGCCATTTTATTTGTAGGGGGGGGGGCGGGAACAGCCTGGAGGGGACTACTTTCCCAAGCTCGTGCTGGGCTAAGGTGCCCTGCCCCAACAGAAAAGAGATGGAAAAGAAATCAGGCCCTCTCTCCCCACACCGCGTGCTGCGGACTAGGACAGAGAGAGAGCCCCTGAGGCTTAGTTAGGGTTAATTATTGGGAGAAAATTGGCTTGGGAGACAGAGGAGTGGATTTTTTAAGCTATGGATTTTTTAAGTTACTGCCTCTTTTCTTCTGGATGGGACTTCTCAAGTTGCTGCTTTCTCTGTTGCGGAGAGGACTGGGTTAGGAGGAAAAAAAAGGCTAGAAAATGCAGCTTTGAAGACAAGCCGCTAGACTTTGCCTCCAAAGCTGCTTAAATGAAAAGATCTCGGTTCCTACCCTCCTCACGCATTCGACAGAGATGCCTGAGAGAGAAGAAAAGCGATCCTTTCTTTATAATTACCTATTAATATTACTTATTAATTAAATTAACATGGCCATAAAACGTTTTCGTACCATCTCTCTCTCTTTCCCACCCTGGAACGACTCTGAGGTCGTTGAAATCCCACTTAATGGGACAGTCAAGTGCGCTTTCATTCCTCCTTAGGGCGGGGAGTTTCCGGTCTGGCTCGTAGCCTCAGATGCTCCTCCTTGGGCTGCCATCTGCCGTGGGTATTTCATCCGGCAAAATCCGTGGGGACCGCAACCCGATGCGTAAAAGAATCTCACACTGAGACGTGCGGGGAGAAGAGAGTCCGGAGCCACGGGACCAATTCCTCCATCTTGGGAAAAGGCCTCGTGGGTAGCTTAGCCAGGCTTTTTATTAAAGTTTTAGGATATGTTTAAATTGGATTGATTATTCATGGGCTTATGCAGAACAGGGGTCTTCTGCTGAGTCATGGGGATATATGGGAAGGGAATAGATAAGGGGTAGGTTTACTCATAAACAGAGCATTAGGATGTAAATTCAGGTCCGGAGGCAGACAGGACCAAGGTAATACATTAAACAGGGCTCAGCAAGCCACATCTCTTAAGATACATTTTTCCCAAATTCCTATTAGAGAATTCCTTTTCCACTGACATGATTCACATTGCCCACATGGGAATGATTTTTCCTCACGCGGAAAGGCGCCATGACACGTGTGATTCCCAGACTGCATGTTTACACGCGTGTGGAAAGAATTCCCACATAACCCTAACCCTAACCCTAACGCTAACCCTATCCCTAACCCCAACAATAACACTAACCCTAACCCTACGCTAACCGTAACACTAACCCTAAGCCTAACCCAAACCCTAACGATAACCCTAACCCTAACCCTAACGCTCACCCTAACCCTAATCCTCACCCTTGCCCTAACGCTAACCCTAA
Organism: Micronycteris hirsuta; assembly: GCA_004026765.1. Lineage (NCBI taxonomy): Eukaryota > Metazoa > Chordata > Mammalia > Chiroptera > Phyllostomidae > Micronycteris > Micronycteris hirsuta. The sequence goes on from PVJI01024293.1 coordinate 11,738, forward strand.
CTCTAACCCTAACCCTAATGCTAACCCTAACCCTAATGCTAACCCTAACCCTAACCCTAACATTAACACTATTCTCAATGCAGCATACATTTCAACTTGTACTAAGGCACTTCATTGACTTTCTGTTATAACCCTTTAGAAGGCATTTAAGGAAACCCGTTTTGAACAAAATGTTTTTATTCTTGATTTTCAACCTTTCAAACTACTCAATACAGCTCTACCGGACAGAATGGCTTTCTGTGAGAGAATGTAGACTGGTAGAAGATCCTTTTTTGGAACAGTCACTATATGGTTTTGTCCAAATAACATAATTAAGTGTAGACGCACGACCTAGCTGAAGGACACTTTTCTCCTGGAGATAATATGATGGAGGAAAGTGTTCTACAGCAGCTTTTAATATTTCAACGATAACATTTTTTGGTGTGCGTTCCTGAATGTTTACTATATAGGTATTACCTCAGCCATTTTGCTATCAAAATGGCCGTAAAACTAAATTTTCACCCAAAGCCTTAAACCCAATTCCTTTATTCAGGTCCTACTGTCAAGCCAACATACATTTCATCTTGTACGGAAATCACTGCATTGACTTTTTCTTATAACACTGCAGAAGGTTTTAAAGAAACCTGTTTTGTATGAAACGTTCTTATTCCTCAATGATTTTCAAGGTTTCATACAATTCACTACAGCACTACCAGACAGAAATGCACTCTGTGAGAGAAAACAGACTGTTAGTTGAATCCTTTTTGTATAGTCACTATAATGTTTTTTTCAAGTAAGGTAATAAGGTATAGATGCATGACTTCATTGGACTTCACTTTTCTCCTGGAGATAATTCCATGGAGGAAGCTCTATTACAGTCGCTTATTCTAAATCAAAGATGACCTACTTTAACCCTAACCCTAACCCTAATGCTAACTCGAACCCTAACCCTAACCCTAACCCTCACCCCCGGGCCCTTGGATCTCTCCGCCAGGGAAACAGCTCAAGAGGCTTCACGCGGAAGAACAGGTGGCAGATGACAGCGAGGGCCCCAATGAGCATCGAGGGAGCTGGATGACTAAATGCCGCAGGTGGACAGGGGTGGCAGCCAGCCCCAACATGGACGGTGGGGGAAAGCGGGGTGCTTGGTCGCCTCACGAAAGGAGTATGTCCTAGGGGGAAGAAGAGTGACCGAAACGGAAGGAGAGAGTGGCCCGGCCGGGCCCTGTGTCTCGGTCCTTCATCCTTAAGCCAGCTATTGCCTGGCATTAAGCAAGTCTCTCACCTTTCCTGAAGCTCACATGAGAAACAGGGACGCCCTTACCAGTGCAGCTCAGGGGTTGGGCGTCAGCTGAAAGGCCGCAGGTTTGATTCCCGGTCAGGGGGCAACCGATGGATGTCTCTCTCTCACATGGATGTTTCTCTCCCTCTCTTTCTACCTCCCTTCCCCTCCCTCTAAAGATAAATAAAGTCTTAAAAAGAGAAGGGAAATGGGGAAAATAATCTGTGCATCACACGTGCATGGTGACACTCCAATGAGAACATGCAGATAAAGGGCCAAGTGCAGGGCCTGATGCACACCGGGGCCCAAGCAATGGCAGCTGTGCCCGCCACAGCTTCCTCCCTCCGACGCCTCACACCCCACGTAGGCTGTGCCCTGCAACAGAGAGGCAGGGGGCCACCCTGGCTTCCCACTGCAATCACCTGGGTGGCTTCAGAAACGACCACTATCAGGACCCCATCCACTGCGGTTCTGACTTCATTGTTCCGTGGAGCAGCCTGGCCATTGAGATTTTTATTATTTATTTATTTATTTATTTTGTAAAGATTTTATTTATTTATTTTTAGAGAGAGGGGAAGGGAGGGAGACAGAGAGGGAGAGAAACAGCAATGTATGGTTGCCTCTCACATGGTCCTCACTGGGGACCTGGCCCGCAACCCAGGCATGTGCCCTGACTGGGAATCGAACCGGGATCGCCTGGTTCCCAGCCCGCGCTCAATCCACTGAGCTACACCAGCCAGGGCTTTATTTTTTATTTTTAAAAACCAAGGCTGCACACCAGCTATAACGGGACCTGGGTTTTACTCACAGCATGTCTGAATGGAGCAAAAGTCCTAATTATTCCTCCCCTCACCCCTCTCACTGAGTGATTACTACATGGCTGGGGACTAAGCTAATTGCTTTATATATACATAATTTCATTTAATTCTCATAAAACCTTGCCTAGTAAGGATTATCCTTCTCATGTGTCAGCTGAGGAAAGGGAAGCCCCGAATAGTTCATGAGTCAGAAAAGTGCCACCGCTTCCAAGCAGCAGAACTGGGACTGGACCCCAGGCCTGACGGGCCCTGAGCTGTAGGGAGCGCCGGGAACAGGGCTAGGGGAGAGGCCTCGGTGGTGGGGATGCGAGAAGAAGCCACCGATGTACCCGATTCCGCACAAGGTGGTGGACCAAGGAAGAGACCTGAGGGGAAGGAAGGCCAGATAAACATGGCATGAGTGCAGGGAAAGGTGTTGGGTGGGAGGAGGGAAGAGAAGAGCTGTAAGCTGGAGGAGAACATTACCAACTATCTGATGGGCACCGAAAGAAACCCTCCCAGATCACCTGTCCCCCTGTCACCATGGCAACACAACTGGGGGTGCTGGTGGTCAGCGAAGGAGTCCAGGTCCCAGCCCTTCGGGTGCAAAGCCCAAGGTGGCCAGAAGACATCCACCCACCCGTCTGCCTTAGGCAGCCCGCTGACATCAGTCCTGCTGGTGGGCCAGTGTGAGGCCAAGGCAGGCACTCAGCACACACTCCCTCACCCCTGGGTGAGGTGCTAGGGCGGGAAGGTGCGTGAGGCCACGAAGGCCAGTCCCAGGGGCGCCCCTGCTCTGGGCAGCCAGGCAGGGGGAGTGAAGACTGAGCTGAGGAAGATCCGGGAGCTCGTGAAGCTGTGCGGTGGGGACCCTTTGTGGCAGCCCAGGCACAGGTGCCGTGGACTCAGCACCAAACACTGCAGAAGCAGACGACAGGTCCCGAGGCACGAGCAGAAATCCCGTAGTGAGGCAAGGCGGGGTAAACGGGGTCAGGAGGGGGCTGTTGGGTGTTGGCACTTCTCCTAAGGGCAGGGGGACGCTTGGGATGTCTGGGTACAGAGCAGAACACAGCCAATTTCCATTGCAAAGCTGACACTGATACTAAGTGGTGTGGAAACACGCGGAAGGGGCCAAGGCCAGAGGGGTGCGGGCGGTCTGGTGAGAGAGCCCTGGGGAGAAAGGAGGGCTGGGCGTGGCCAGAGACAGAGCGGGCGGCTTCGGGAGCTACTCCGAAGGTGACAGGGACAGGGCTGGGGTAAAGAGGGGGCTGGAGAAGGGGGGAAGGGGTCACGGATGAAGGACTCAAATCTCTAACTTCCAGCCCGTTCACCGAGACCCAAGCGATGGGGTGGGGGACCACTGAGCACAGTGTGGGGGACGCTGGGGGGTGTGCGCATGGAAACGGCTGCGTCCCACCGGTCTCTGCCCGGCTCTGAGCCGGACCCAAGCCCTCCCAAGGGAGGTGGCTACAAGCCACGAACGACCTCAGGAGGAATCTGGAAACAGAGCCTCTGCCAGGGTGTGCTGTGCTGCTCCTGGGCGTTGTGCACTTGGAGAGAAGGCAGGAGAGAGCAGCGAGGAGAGGGGGTGCGGATAAAAGAGCCGGGACTCGGCCACAAAATGCCCCATTAGCCTGCAGCCGGGTGTCCTCCCAAGGCTGGGTAAGTGGCTTATCAACTGATGAGAAGAAAGTGCGTGGTGGCGGGCGGGGCATTTGCCAGCAGGCAGGCGGCTCTCAGGGGCTGGAGGAGGGACGGGACCTTCTGCAGCAACCTGGGATGGTGACCCTCAGGGGCTCCTGAGAGGCAGCCCTGGACGATCATGGCTAGCACCGTGCAGCTCTGGAGGCAGACAGACCTGGTGACACTGCCAGGGTCCTCGGAGTCCCAGTTAGCTCGTCCCCATGCGGAACGCCCAGCAGCAGGGGCAGCGGCATGACCGGGAGCCGGGGCTGGGGCTTTGCAGTGGCTGGCTGGTGTGCTGTTGTTTTTAGCATGTAGCTTTTCTCCCCAGTCCAAACTGTGCTTCCTGATCAACAATCGTTTGGATCGCTTGGCTTTGCCGCCTGTGGTTCCGAGGGCCACTCTTTGGACATCCTAACGCCTCTGGAGAGTTCGCAGGACGGAGAACGCTCTGCGTGGACACAGGGCGCAGGCACCACAGCCATGGGGCAGTTCGTTCCTCCCCTGGGCAAGTGACAGCCCCCGGATGCACAGAAGAGGCAGAGACGCAGGAACGAGAAGACCGTGAGGGTTCGGGAGGAGGACGACTGCAGCTCGCCCTGGCGGGGCGAACGGCACGCTGGGCAAAGAGCGCTGTGAGAAAGTCAAGGTCGGTGGCACCCCCCACCCTGGTTTCCAACCGGGGGCCACGATCCAGCAGGACGTCTGGATCAGTGAGGACGTGTGTCACCAGGACATTTGATGAAGAATAAAATATGGAAGTGTGTGAATTTCCTAAGAGTAAAAACTGGCATAGACCTGATTCTATTTCTGGTTTAAAAACCCCTTTCGCCGCCTCCCATCCTGAAATATCGCTCCCAGGTGTGAAACTACTGCGAGGGCCAGCACGAGCCCCAGCGCCTGGTCACACCCACAACACGCGCGGGGCCGCGGCTGTCACCAGCAGTGGGGTGCGGACGGCTGAGAACGTCCACACTGAGGTGCCGCAGGGCTGTCGCCCCGTGGGAACCGGGGGCAATGACATGGATTAGGACAGCAGTGCTCCACGGCCAGAATCAAAATGCACCAGAGTGGCCATCGCTGGACCCGTGGAGCTGAGCGTGCTGGCCATCCTTGGCCCAACTGAGCGGGATGCAGAGGCCTGCCAGAAATAACCAGCAAGCGCATGGCCACAGAGGAAAACACTTTGTAGCAGACAAAAACCGGGGATCTCCCTTCAAACAGAAGAGTTGGCGCCAGAGACCAGCAGGTGCCCCAGCACCTGAGAGAGGGAGAGAGACAGAGCAGTCCAGCTTTCACACGACCTGTGGGGACAGTGTGGGATGTCTAGGACCGCCCACTGCACAGCTGCAAAGCCCCACAGAGAAGACAGGGCAGTAAAGGCGCGCCAGAGACAACACACTCCACACCCCAGACTTCTCCTCAAAGGCCCGGGCACCGCACTCCAGCACTCAGTCACCACGCAGGTCGCGGTGCTGTCCGCAGCCAGAAACCTGAAGTCCAAAGCAGAGGAGGGGCAGCAGGAGGCTCTGGGCTTCCGTTCATGTGCGTCCTGCCTGGGGACTGGCCACATACCACATCTGTTTACCTCAGACCTGAGCGAATGCTAGACGTCTTCTTTGGCTGGGAGGCTCTGCCAAGCAGGAAAACAGGATAAACTGAAAAAGGGAATGTTTGCCCTGAGGATACCGCTGTGGGAAGTGAACCCAGAACCCCCTCTTGGAAGTGAGCTCAGAGAGCCACCTTCCACCAGGAGTCCCAAGTGCAAGTGCAGGATCACTACCAGGGCCAGAGGGGCCTTCTTCCCTTCTGGCCTCCATTCAGAGGAGAAGCAGAAAAAAGAAGCCAAGGGAAGAAGAACGGACTTATTGCAGGAAGCCAGGACACCCAAGGCCTTCCCCCAGGCCCCCTTCTGCCTTGCCCTGCCCTTGACTTCTGGCCCCTACAGGGCAAAAGAAGCTTTCTTATCAGTGGCACCAACCATGCCCCCCTCCAGGGGTCTCGGGAGTCTCCAACCACGTCCACACCGTACTCCTTGCACCAAGCCCCTGCTCTGTGCGCTCCCAGCTATAGACGCTCGGACACTCCCCTCTCCCAGCTGAGGAAGAAACGTGGCCGGAGCATCAGACGCGCCCAGCCCCACCACCATCCAGCTGGAAGAAAGCCCAGCCAGTCCACGCTCTGGGGCAAGGAGAGAGCGCCAAATGGCTCCTCCCCAAGCAGTCATACCAGAGGGATAACAAGACACTCAACGCCAGCAGCAGTCCCTGAGATCTTCTGGCAGGAGCCAGACCCTCCACATGAAGACTCTGGAAGGATTCTCCAATCCACTCAGAGGAGTTACCATCTGTCTATGGGAAACATGTTAATAACCCCCAGTTGTAACCAAATGGGCCCCCACTTCATTGTGAGAGCCTCTTAACTGGGGCTCACTCCCAGGGGAGCTGTCCTGCAGCGCCCACGGGGCCCTGGCACGCCTCCTGCCCCGAGGAGGGGGAGCAGGCAGGAACTCAGGAGCCCGACCAGCAGTTCCTGACTCCCTTCCTTTCCCAGCCTGCCGGCTTGCCCTGCAGTGACCAGTTCAGCTTTGTCGGGAGCAGAAAGCACGTGCACAGAAACTCCGGCTTCTCAAAGACCAGGTAGCCAGCTGCCCCCATGTTTTCTGCCTTTTTGTGCTCCTGTGGGTGTTCTGAACTTATGGGGGGGTCACCAAAACTTCTGAGGATGTAAGAAAACCTATGACCTAGTTCCTTTCCAAACTCCCCGCTCTGCCCTGCTGCATGCAAACACTCAAAACATTTGCACGGGAGCCTGGGGAACCACTGTCCCCACAAATCTTGTGCACACATCCTCTTTCAGTCCCAGAGCCCCAGGGCCAGGACCCTCGCCCCAGATCCCAGCTCGTGTGCAGAAGCACGGAAGTTCATCCTTCAGGACCCCCTGACCTCCCCAGGAGGCCCCGCTCTGACTCCAGCTCAGCAACCCCGCAACTTGTTGAACTGTCTGTCACCCCACCCTCCGTCTCCTACCTCATGTCAGCCACAAACGGACACCTGGCTGGGAGTAGATCTAGAAATTAAAGTTTCTGAAATTCAAGGGAACTGGTACCCAGCCTCCCTTGAGCCATTTGGTCAGACCCGTCCGCGAGACCTGCAGGTGGATGCTGATTCATCTCCTTCAATGCTGTGTCCCCCCTGCCGCCCTTGGTATAGATCCACGCCCACCCTGACGCTGGCCACGACGGGGTTGAGTGCTGTGTGTCCTGGGAGGCAGCTGGCAGGCGTAGTCATCATGCTGCCCTCAGCATCCGATCTGGACTCCGCGTGGAATTGCGTGCTGAGACACCACTGCGTGGGCGACTTCTTGGGCCAGACCCCACCCTCCCTCACCCCTGCACCGGCCTTCTCATCACAAGCCCAGGCTCGGGTGTAGTGAGAACAGAGCCAACTCGCTCCAGCAGGAGCCCCTTCACCCACCGATAATGAAAAGAATCTTAAGTCCTCTTCGCCTGCCCTCAGATCCAGCTTCCTCCCCAATGATCCTCACCGCACCCGCCCAGCTTAGCGGTGTTTTCAGCAACACCACGTGGCCCCTGGTTTGGTCCCCATAGATACCATCCCAGCGTTCAATCCATCGCCACCCACAGCAGAAGTACAAAAGGGAGGGGCCCCCAGGGAGCCCGGAGTGAGGGTGCAAACAGCATCTCATCATCACAAAGAGCCGTGCTGCCCCGAGGGGACCCTTGCTGTAGAAGGCCCGCCTTACCCTTCATCCCGAACTTGGACCGCCGACCGTACTTGTTGATCATGATGATGAGAACCACCAGCAGGACGCAGGCAAAGGCGGCGAGCCCAATGGCGATCGACACCTGCGAGGGGCCAAAGCGAGAGTTGGTGTGGGCCCTGTGTCCCACGGGGCACTGCGCGGCCCACGCGAGGCAGGCCCTGCGGCAGGAGCAGTGGCGGACGCGTGAAACTCATCTGCTGAGCGACGACAAGGAGAAATTCGTGAGGCCCGGGAACGCCGAGGTCATCAACTACCCAACTGGCTCCAAGAAGGTCCCGTGACGTGGGGTCCGAGCCCCACACCACAGGGCTGCCCAGCAGAGGTTACAGGAAGCCGAGGAAGGCTTCCGTCTCTCATTTTGTTGTCGTTTTAATTAGCAAGCAAATTCTGCACATTCACACTAAGATTCTTTACAGAATATTCTTATCCAGGAAATTCTAGGAGACCTGGACTCCAAAAAGACCCCTTTCCTCTCCTCCCATGAGAAGCCGCAGGGTGTGACCCTTGGCAGGGTAGGTGCAGGCACACGGGGCTTGAAACCACCACCCAGGGAGATGCTCTGGGTGGTGGACTTTGCACAAACGTGCACAGGGAGCAGCCCCTCCGAATCAGGTCCCGCTGGGTCCCAACAGAGCGGGGGTTTTCCCGAGCCCCAGGGCTTGCAGCAGGCCCTCAACGTCTGCCTCCCACAGGGAATCATTCTCATCGGACAAGGCAGGGCGCCCCCACCCGAAAGCAGCTCCTTCAGCCCGGCTTGGGTCTGCCGTGAATACCAGGGTTCCGCAGAAAGGCACATGGGGGAACGCAAGGTCCTCAGATGAAGTCTGACAATGTCCTCTTCTTCAAGAAGTCACTCACCCTGAAAATGTCTTCCTCTGGTTTGTGGGTCACAGTGATGGGCGGTGTGGGGCTCACTTCGTAGACTGAGAACCAAACAGAAGAGGAGGAGGGGTGGCTTGATGGCCAGGAGAGGTTCCGAGCCAGCTTCCCTCCCCACCCCACAAGCCGCCAGGCCTGGGACAGCACCCCTGTGAAGCCAGACTCTGACTGCCTGGCTCCCCAGGGACCAGCCCCTCCCTGCTGGCGGCAGACTAGCCTCTGCTGCAGGGTGTCCCTCCCCTCCCCCCATCAGGGAGGCAGACCCAGGAGGCCTGGGGCCTGCTCTCAGCCCACCAGCCGTTCACCTAACATGGATTTCCAAACACACTGGCAGCAAGTCCCCCGGCCCAGCACACACCCGCTTCCCAGCAGGTGGGAACTCAGGCATCACTGTCCTCCACCTGGAGTCACCTCCTTGGCCTGAGGTGACCCAATGCAGAGTCCTCTGGAAGGACGGCAAGCCCTCTAAGGTTGAGGACAAGTAAAGAACCACAGGCGGTGTCTGTGTCAGTGCCCAACAGCATGGGGTGCCCCAAACAGGACTACGGCTGGTGCCGGGGGGACCAGAGGGAAACCCACAAATACATTTCCCACAGCCCACGACTGAAACACCAAATCCTTTTGGGACCATCCAGTCCTAGCCCCAAGTCGCGTGAACCGAGCCTCAGTGACCCCTCTGAGACACACTGGCCTCTCAGGGAACCCTGTCAGTCACAGCTGCGCATGAGGCAGGGCCAGGCCACTTCTGGGGCTTTGGGGCAGGTGGGAAACACAGCAGGTTCCAGGGCTGCAGGTCCTCTCCACCAGAACAGCCAAGATGGCCAACTAGGGTCTTTCTGAGGGGTGCGCGTGACCCCATGTGCCCCCTTTTCAACACACTCTGGCCTTAGAAAACTGCCCTGGGGGAAACTGAGGCACGGAGCTGCTGCCCAAGAGGCACGGGCTTGGAATGGCCCAAGAGGTATCTCTACTCTCCGGTTCCCTCTCCCAGCTAGCTCCAATGCTCTTGGCTGCCCAGGGTCAGGGACGGTGGTGGACTAGGGGAGACGGCTGTCTGGACACAACAGTTACCAGAAGTGTCAGAATAGATGAGCTTCAGAGCAAAAGTTAGAGCAGACTTACTAGAGAAAAAGTTGTCCGTGCTCTCTGCAAAAGAGACAAAGAGGTAATTAACCAATGGGGTACAGAACAGAAAGGGTGCACTGCATTCCTCACAGCTATGACCTTGCCCACTCCCCGTGACCCCACATCACCCCAACAACTGAAAACCAAAGTCCTTGGCATAACACCCCTCCTGACACTCCACCACCTCTTTAGGAAGGTGGTCCTCCAAACGCAGAAGGAGTAAGAGAGAAAGTTCCCGATTTCAGGAGAAGGGGCCCCGCCCACCTAGGGCCTAAGAAGCACACTATGGGATGGGGAATTAAATCTAAGACACGATGTCTCACCGACAGTCCGCCCTCCTTTGGGTACCCATGTGCAGGGGGTCCCGGGGGTACGTGAGACCCCGAGGAGATGCCGCAGGGTGGGCCCGGTACTTCCTGAGAATGCCAGCGATGACCTCAAGACAAAGTTCCTCAAACTGCTATGACAGGTTATACTCTAGGTCACTGGGGCGTGCTTGGGGCCCCTCCACAACCGGCACACCCCTGGGTGACCCCGAGTGACTTGCTGTCTGGCCTCTAGCAATGGCTCACGGGAGGGCAAAGGCTTAGCCTCACTAGACAAGGATTCTGAGCCAGGGGCTGTGCTAAATGTGATCTGCAATGTACCACCCCATCCTTAGAGCCGTCCAAGGAGACAGGTGGCATTATCCCCATTCAATAGGTAAGGAAACTGGCTGACAGAGATTAGGAAACTAATGGACTCTCACTCATCTAAAAACTGGATTGGAATTCGAGTCTCGGTTCTCAGCTCCCACAGGAAACAGAATCACTCAGAGGGTGCTCACTGCCGTTCCCCAGTGAAAGAAACGGGGGCCCCTGGGGGAAGTGCCCACTCCCGGGGCTGGGCCGAAAACACAC
>PVJI01024294.1:0-22190 GCA_004026765.1 Micronycteris hirsuta
TTTTTGAATGGTATGAAGAGGATCATTTTTAGAGCTGATTTAATAAAATACCAAGAGTTCCTTAAAAGTTTTAGTTCCAAGCAGCAGAAGTGTCAGGGAAACCATGTGAGGGACCATGACCCCTGTGGACAGTCTCGAAGAGTCCATGAGAATGAGCAGGGACATTCGGGCGGCAGGGGGATGGCAGCAGCGTGACCTCAAAGGGGTTGAGCAGTGTAACATGTCCTGAGAAGTACTCTAGTAATTGAGCATAAAGTGCATTTTAGGGTATGGCTTAGAAGGTGCTGGGTGGGTCAGTTGTAGTAGCTATGAAGGCTTTTTGTTGTTGGATTGTTAAATAAGCACAAGAATGAGATCACCTCTCCTACCAAGTAATACACTGGAGTATTAATAGCATTGGAGAGAGCTCCTTTGTTGCAGAATTAACTTTGGCTAAGATCTCAGTTTGTAGAGTGCTGTGTTTTTCCAATAATAAAGAACAGTCGGAGGTCAGTCATCAGGTGATTAGAAATAAAGGAATAGCCCCTGAGTTTTGGAGTGCTGTAGATTTACATTTGTCATTTGAGCATGTTTGTTCATTGTTGGTTTTCCATATGGTGTCAGTATAGACTATCTTTATGCCCCTCTTAAAACCTTAGCTGTACATTACTTGGTAGCACTACACATAGACTCACACGACATGTTGCAGAGGTTACCTCTGATTTTTTTATGGGCACTGAGTAGGGACTAAGGCCACTTATTAGAGCCATGTGTCCATTGGAGGTTAATCTTTAAGATAGTGTCAGATTAAAGTTATTGAAAATATCTGAAATGAAGGAGTGAAGGAGCAGATTTGCATTTAAGGTAAGTAACTTCGGAGGCAATGCAGAGGATGTTTTGGAGGATGTGGGAGTGGTGCAGCTTTGAGAGGGCTTGTGCAGGCATCTAGATAAGGAACGAAGAGACTGCTATGATGTTATTAATAAAATAGAGGATAAAGTTACTTGCTAAAAGTGAAGGGATGAGGAGACAAGTAACTTGGAGTAGTTACTGAGAGGAAGGTGACTGGAACGTTCTAGGGCTTGCGCTACTCTGTTCCTGTCTCCTCACTGCGAAGATGACCTTGAATTCCCTGCCACCCTGGGGAAGCAGAGGGCATCATGTGCACACTTCCTCATCCTAAGTCCTCTGTATCTCAGGACCCCTCAGGTCACCCCAGCCTCTCCTGCTTGTCTCCTTCCTGACTGAGCCCATAGCTGGAAAACTAGGGGTCTCATGGTGACGACTCCTATCAAATCCCACCTCTTCCTTTTGCTGGAAGGTTACAGCATCATTGGATAGCTGAGACTGTGTTTTCTTCTATTACCCCCAGTGTGATTCACGTAGTAGATACACATTAAGGTTGAATTAGGTTGCCTGTCAAGTTTCTTCTCACATGTATCCTTGCTTCATCCGACCCATAGGCTCAAGCGTTCATTATCCTAAAACAAAACTCTACTCCTGAGTCCTGCCTAGGCCCCTCCAACTCTCTCTGCCTCTCTTCCCGACAAGATGCTCTGAGAGTACATACACTTCACTACTCCACACTCTTCAGCCCTCCAGGTTGTCTTTCTTTACCATCATCCTAATGAAAGCTGCTCTCGTTTCGATCACCGAGAACATGTTTATATGCAAATGTTTATTGGTTTGCTTATTCATCCTGCTAGACTTGAAGTTATTTTTCTCCTGTATTTCCTCATTTCATTTTTTTTCTCCAGAGAAATGGTTTTTATCCTTCAATGTTCTTACCACCCTTTCTCTAAAAAGACCATTCATTAAACTCCTCCTTCTTTATTCTCTGGCTTTTACTTTTGTGATATTTAAAATTGCTGTTGGCTTGCTGTGTTCCTTGTTTCTCTTGAGCATCCCGGTGCCTTCCTTTCCCTATCCTTTTCTTTCCCCAGGGCACACCCACTTGAGCGTTAGCTTGCTCCCCCGCCCCGCCCCTCGCACCTATTCCTCTTTTCCTTCCCCCAGGTGCCTTCTCTCTCTTTTCTAAGCTCCAATGGCCTTTCTTTTGCCCCTGTAACTCTTTTCCTAAGCACACATAGCCCAGCTGGCTCACTTCTTCCATAGTTCACTTCTACCTCTGTGACTTTCTGAAAAAACTTTCTCATATAATTTGAAAAAAAAAACTGATGTTTATAGAAGTTTAAAATTAAGCTTTTGGTTTCTTTGGATTGTTGCTAAATTGGCCTTTTGTTAAAATGTATATTTTTACATATTAAAAATAATTTTCTCAATTATAACCTCTTTCTGCTTAGAAAAGGTTTAAATTGTTTCTAATAACCAAAAATATGCCCTGTTAAATTTCACTTGACTTAATGCACTGTTAATTCTCCCAGACTTGCTGCATTTATATCATTCAGTGTTCAAACAATGTATTAGTTCCTTGAAAGTTTTTAAAGTTTCTTTTACAAAAATGAATTAAAGTGCTTGCATTGAATAAACAGCAGTTACATTGCATATTTAAGGAGGAAAAACACTAATGTGTTAAATTTTCTATTGAAGTTACAGCGGCTCCCCTGGGCTTCAGAAAGCACAGTGCTTTTTCTTCTGGGAATTGTCAACACCAAGATATTGTTCTGGAAGAGGAAGTCTAAGAATATTAGTAGGAAATTGCACTTTTATAATATAGTCACTGGACTTTCTTTTTCTTTTTTGGCCTTGATGAAATGTCTTACTTTGATATTAAGAGATTGTAATTGGATAACCCAAACTTAAAAATAACATCGCTTTTCTGATTTTTCAAGTAGCTAATTATTACTGTCATCTTCCTGTAGAGTAACCATGATCTCTGAAATCAAATATGCCTTTAAAAAATTAGCCTGGCTGGTGTAGCTCAGTGGATTGAGCGCGGGCTGGGAACCAGAGGGTCCCGGTTCAATTCCCAGTCGGGGCACATGCCTGGGTTGCGGGCCAGCTCCCCAGTGAGGGCCATGTGAGGGGCAACCATACATTGCTCTTTCTCCCTCCCTTCTCCTCTCTCTGAAAATAAATAAATAAAATCTTAAAAAAATTACTTTTCACATGGCTCTTAGCTTGTAAAACATACTGTTTATAATTAAAACAATCAGTGTTAACATTTTTGACAACACTTTTTTTAGGTGATAAGTCTCCGAATTCTCTCTGGTTTACATTACTCTATATGATTGGGCCCTACTTTCTGTGCTACTTTGTGCCCTCTGGAATTAGACATGCAAAAATATTTATTAGATGTTGCATGTAGGAAAGATAAAAGGTAGAGGGAATAGGAGTAGGAGAAGGAAGAAAGGAGGATTGTGTGGGGAGAACCTCACACTGTGGTATAGCTAAGAAAATATCTTGGCCTGGCCAGTGGGAATTTCAATGCCGAAATTGCCCTTCAAAGGAGTTTTCATTGAACAGAAATGGTCAACCTCCAGTCATTGGGGAAACTGCTTGGAGAAAGCATGTCTTGGTTTGAAAGCTGTGGTGGATCCCAAAGCCTCCGCAGCTGGACAGTGTCACCCATTCCTGGCTCATTACAGTGTCTTTCAAATGGAAGATATTTTATGTTTATGAAGTTCAGTTTATTGATTTTAATGATTTTTTGGATCATGGTTTTGGTTCTGTATTTAGGAAAACTTTGCTTAACCCAAGGTTACATCAGTTTTATCCTACTTTTCCTTAAAGTCTTATAGTTTTAGGTTTTACATTCGGGTCTGTGATATATTTTGAACTCATGCTTACACACGGGCAAGGTTGGGGTCCAGGTTATTATTTTTTATGTGTGTGTGTTCATTAATGCCGGCGTCGTTTTTTAAAAAGACTGGCTTTTCACTATTGAATTGCCTTTGCTCCTTTGGAAAAAAATCAATTGATAATATATGTGGGAGTCTGTTTCTGGAATCTGTTCTCTTGCTTTGATCGATGTGTCTACACTTTTGTCAGTACCACAGTACATTGACTATCGCATCTTTATAATCAATTTCAAAATCAGTTATTATGATTCTTCCAACTTCATTTTTTTCACAAATTTAGATATTTGACTTCCTTTGCTTTATATGCAAGTTTTGAATCAGCTTCCATATTTTAAGAAAATTGCTGGACTTCTGATTGGTGTTATGTTGAATTTATGGATTTATTTAGGGAGCACTGACATCTTAACATTATTGAGATGTCCAGTTTATAAACACAATGTATCTTTCAATTAGTTTAGGTCTTTTATAATTGCTCACTTGTTTTCAAAAGAAAACTGATACAAATCTCTATATATATTATGAAAACATGACACAGATCTTGTGCCTATTTCCTTAGATTTATACCTAAGTATTTTTGGAATTATTTTTAATGGTACTTAATTTTTTTTAATTCCAGTTGCCATTACATTGTATAGAAATACAGCATTTTTTGTGTGCAAATTGATCATGTATCCTGTGACCTAACAAACCTATTTATTAGTTCTAATAGATAACTGTGCTTTAGTCAAAGTTAGATTTATTTATGCCCTTTCATTCTATTTGCTTTCTCTTGCCTTATTGCACTGCCTAGAACTTCTGTTATGATGGTGGACAACAATGATGAGTTCAGTCATCCTTGCCTTTTCCTGATGTTATGGGGAAAACATTCAGTCTATTATCTTTAAGTAAGATGTCAGCTACAGGTGTAACATAGGTTTGGGAAGTTCCCCCGTGTTTCTCGTTTGCTAACTCACTAACATGAAAGAATGTTAAATATTTTCATATGCAATTTAATTCTGTATATTCCAGTACTTACAATGATCACAGCAAAAGGAAAAGGGAAATGATTTCATAAAGACTTCATGGTCAAGGTTATTTTCTTTACCTTAATATATAAGAAACCTCACGACCTGTCTCCTGCCCTGTGTCGCTCTAACCTCATCTCTGGTCATTCCCCGCATGTACCTTCACTCGTTCTAGAACAAGAAATTGCTTGCATTTACCTGAGTGCTTCATGCTCACATTTAGCAGTGATATTTATAGTGAACATGGTGCTAAGCCCCCAGGTTCGCGGCGAGGCATGAAGGGCCTGTTCCCTCACCTGAGAGTCTGCTGATGACAGAACGCTACTGCCAGCTCTCTTAGGAATCGCCTTCTAATGCGGAGAGCCACCTTGTTCAAAGTCATGCTGCCTTCCCTGGAACATCTTATGTCTAAAGCAGATGTATTAAGACACAAGCCTTTCGTCTATGTAAGAAACATCCAAACCTGGAGAGAAGTTTTGTAAGAGTTACTGAGCCAAACTGACATGATATGCCAGGTAACGAGATGTCAAACTCTCCCAAGAATAACAGTTTTGCAGCTATTTTTATGCATTTGAAATTAAGGAGGGGAAGTAAGGAAGATTAATGGAGGTAGGGGAAAGCAAATCAGGGACTGGGCTACAGGATAAACAAGATTATGGACTCTCTTCAGGGTGGTTAACCTTATTTCAAAGGTGTGCTAAACTAGATGCACAGGGATAATGGATAGGGCTTGCTTAAGATAAAGATAAACCTTTTATTTTATTTTTTAAAGATTTTACTTATTTATTTTTAGACAGAGGGGAAGGGAGGGAGAAAGAAAGGGAGAGAAACATCAATGTGTGGTTGCCTTCATGGGCCCCTACTGGGGACCTGGCCCGCAACCCAAGCATGTGCCCTGACTGGGAATCGAACCAGTGACTCTTTGGTTCGCAGCCTGCACTCAATCCACTGAGCTACACTAGCCAGGGCAATAAACCTTTTCTTAAAATGCTAGATGCCTGGGTGTGAGTACCCACCGTGACCTGCCCAGTTAAAAGTTAATGATCAAATCACCCTGTGAGGCTACTTTCCACAGAAACATTCTTTTTTCGTCCAAAGAGGGACACTCACACAGCAAGACAAATTCTGAAGAACTATTCCAACTTCACAGATCCCCATCAGATCAGTGGTGACCTTGTTTGTCTTCATCACAGTTATGGCGACCCACAACCAGAACAAAGTTACAGTTCTCCCACAACTGAGGGGTTTCCCAGGACCCAAAATTTTCAGTGCTAAAAGTAAGAAGAAGGTCAGGGTAAAGAAAGATGACTCAGTCACCATAAGCTTCACAGCTAACTCCTCTCTCTCCAAAACCTGTTTTACTTCTTCTCCCAACAGGTGCTGATTCTGAGAACCTAGGGCACTTAACATTCTTCATACTAATCTCTGTCCAAGCACCTCAATGCAACAATGAGTAAAAGAAGGACAAAAAATACACAGGTCAACTAGGGAGGGAAATGCATTATCTCAGCCAAGGTATGAGAGTGGCAGGCCCAGGATGGTGGGGAAAAAAAACTGAGAAGAGAAATAGACATATTCATGATTTAGTTAGAGGTCAAGTTAACATGTCATATTGATGGATTGAATTATATGTCATGGGGCATGCTCAGTGTTGGACTTGAATAGCTAAATGAATTTGGCATCACGTACTGAAATGGGGTATATAATGATCATTTAGTATGCCCTCCATTCAGTATGGGATGTATAAGTGGAGATTTCAAGTAGACATAAAGTTCTAAAGCTCTGCAGAGGTCTGAACTGGTGGTACAGGTTTGGGAGACAGTGCTGTCCGGGTTCAAGTTAAAGTCACAGGAGTAAATGGAACCAGCAGAGGAAAGTACAAGCAACACTTGCTGTGAAGCTTTCTTGTATTTCAAGTCCTTTTGAGAATCCTGATGAAAGCTATGAACCCTCTCTTTAGAAAAAAGCACATTCTTGTAACTATTTCTATATTAGTGGCCTAGGCTTCTTTAACAAAGTACCACAAACTGGGTGGCTTAAAACAACAGAAATGGGTTGTCGCATGGTTTTTGTCGGAGGCTAAAAGTCTGACATAAAGGGATGGCGGGGCCATGTTCCTTCTGAAAGCTGCAGGGCAAGGTCCTTCCTTGCCCTGTCTTTGTGTCTTGGAGTTGGCATTCAGTTGGTGGTATCTTTTGACTCGCAGCTGTGTTACTCCATCCAATGTTTGCCTCCGTTTTCACATGGTACTCTGCTTTCTGTCCCTTTCTTTTAAGAGACATCAGTTATATTGGACTAAGGATCTACCCTATTCTGATATGACCTCATCTTAACTAATTACTTCTGCAATAACCCTACAACAAGGTCAGGGTCAGTACTTCAACCTACCTTTTTATGGGACACAACTCAATCCAAAACAATATCATACCATTTTAGGATTCAAAAATCCCTTGAATCTCATCCTGCAAAAAGCATTACATAGAACTCACCACCATTTGAAGGATGGCCACAGGAAGAAGCTGACAAAAAGAATGAGGAGAAACCGGAAATGCTTGTGTCCCCTTTCAAGAAGGCCAAGGGAAACAAGGAGAAACGGTGTGCCAGGGAAGCACTGAGAAGGGCCCCTTGGAAACCAAACAAGTTTGTCTCATTGCCCATGTGCAGCTCCAAACACTGCTGCCAACGATACTAGGAATGTGTGCACATTTTTTTGGCTTTTGTAGCTGGTGGTCACTTCTCATGTATTATGTCATTTACTCCTCACAATGACTCTATTAATATTTTCATTTTATAAATGAGCAAATTGGAGTTACAATAGCATCCTTACAAAGACACACCTAATGGGTGAAAGGTACCTTTTGGCTTTCTCTGTCTGTTCTTCCCCATTCTTCTTCATCACAGTCATTAATTGAATTCCCAAACCATTGACTTTTTTTTAACCAAATTATCTCATCTCATTTTATGGATTAAGTGGATTCGTTTCCTAATTACTCAAACCAGAAAATGTATAGTGATCTCTTTCTCTCTTACCATCTTCTGCCCTTTTTCAAGTTAAATTGGTGACCAAATGCCATTAATCTCCTACTGAAAATCTGTCAGCAGCTCTGCACTGCCCGTAGGTAGAGAAGGGTGTGATCAGGCCCTTGTCTGCTTTTCCAGCCCCCTCTCTCAGGTGTGCCCCGCTCCGCTGCAGCCCTCCTCCGGCAACACCAAGCTCACTGGACTGGCCTGTGCTTCATTCTTTTCTTTTGCCCTCTCTGTTACAGGTTTTCCTCTTCGGAACTGGTGACCCCTTTTCTCATTTCTGCACCTGACTTACCCAGATCATGGTCACATTCTCTTGTGAGATCTTTAATGAAGTCTTGTGAGGATCAAAGGCAAAACCAAAAGGAGAAAGACATGAGCTTTGCCTCTTCGTGCATTTGATTTTATCAAGATTTGAGGATATGAAAAGGATAGAGGACAAACAGTTACTTGAGAAACAGACAGAATGACACTGACAAAGGATTATTATAGGGTGTTAAAGAAGAGAGATAAAACATCCAGCTGGAGGGCCATTTCCTCAAGACGGTATTATACCATCAATGCAAATTACTCCATCTCCCAAAAATGGGGCTTTTGAAAATGTGTGAGGAAGAACTTTATGCTGTTCTGTCAAAATTATGTTTACCCTTCTGCATATTTGGCTTTGATTTTTAATTTGCTTTTTTCAGTAAGCCTCATTAGCCCCAAGGTTATTTACCCAGTTATTAGCTGCTCTGTTATTTTTCTGAGTGCCTTTAACTTAAAGACAATGCCTACAATTATAGAACCTAAGCAGGTGACAACAGATGTGATTAAAAAGTGCACTTTTTTGTTTTCTTTTACATTCCATTTTCATAATTTAGTATTACTTAGGATACTGTCTGATATCAAAATTGCCATATTTGATGTTTTTCTTGAATGGGTGTTGTGAATTCTTTCTAAAATTCTGTCAGTGAGTTCATTTCAAGCAGGACTGAGGATCCTGGAATCCTAGAATCTTGAAATTTTACTACCTTTATTGCCCAAGTTGTCTTTTTAGGCACGTTACATGCATAAAGTGTTTTTGTTTGTTGTTTTTAGGTTTTGTTAACAGCTTTACTGTGAATTTGGTATCATATAATTGAGGAGTTGAAATGGAATTACAGAAATAGATAGGTAGCTATCATTGCATTTCAAGCAAACTTAATAAAGAAAGAATTGATTGTAAAAATATTGAGTATTGTTTTGGCCTTATCTGTGGTGTGCACCCACGCCACCCTGTCTTCGGGACTGCACAGAGTGATCTCATCTGGATCTCGTGGTTTCTGTGTGTACTGTTACTATGCTCATGCATATTACACTCTCTTGAAATTATTTACTTGCCTGTTTCCTTCTGTCTTCTCCATTTTTTGATAAACTACAATTAAACAGAAAAATGCTTGCATTTTTATATTTCCTTAGCACAATCAGTGTTCAGGAACAGTAGGTGCTTGAAGAATAAATTAATTAATGCCTGGAGTTCCTACCATGTTGTGAATCTCTTAAGGACTTGAGTACCTACATGTGGGTTAAAAACATCACCCTGGCTGGTGTGGCTCAGTGGATTGAGTGCCAGACTGCAAAGCAAAGGGTCACTGGTTCGATTCCCAGTCAAGGCACGTGCCTGGGTTGTGGGCCAGATCCCCAGTAGGTGGCACGCAAGAGGCAACCACACATTGATGTTTCTCTCCCTTTCTTTCTTCCTACCTTCCTCTCTCTCTAAAAATAAATAAATAAAATCTTTTAAAAAACACAAATAGTGACAGATTCCACTAATGTTTTAAGAGAAATGCAAGTGAAAGGTAAAACATTTCAAAGTGAAAATGGAAGTCTGTTGGAAATGGTTAAAATGCCACAGAATTTTGGAAAGGGCTATTTATTGTTTACAGCAATGAAGGCTTATAGTGTCCATCCATAACTGTTTTATTATATTCCTTTTGGTACATGTAATACCCATGTTAGTGCGTCTTCTATTCTAAACCCCATAGGAAATGTGATTCATACATTATTGTGTACATTTCTCTTTTTCTCAGCATGTCTGGAATTTTTATCCCAGTACACTTGTAGCACTCAAAGCAAAGTTTATTTTTAAAAGCTGAAGTTCAATTACCAGAAAACACTGTGACAATAGCAAGCACTCACCCCGTGAATGACAGATGGAGGCTGCAGATTTCCCACTTGGCCAGCATCCTCATCTTTGGAATGTCTTTCAAGTTACTCATAATTGTTGAAAAAATAGGAAATCTTTTAGTTCCAGCTTCCCTGGGGCAAAGTTAGATTTGAGTTCTAATTTTGTATATAAGTATGTATACTCCTAACAAATTATAACCATTGCTCATGTAATTGTATTATAAAGGGAAGAAGGGAGAAAAAGGGAATGGCTTGAAATTTACTATATTTTTGTGAGACATGTCTGAAAAGTCTGTTCACTTTAACTTCAGTAAATCTCAAACTCTTCAAAATGAAATAACATATTGGGAAATACTGGTGCTTAGCTAGAGTTAAAATTTGAACATAGAATCCCTACTCTCTCATTCAGTATTTATTCATCTTATTTTCCCATTATTAACTAAAATATTACATGTGAATTTTTAATGAAAATTCTATCAAAAATTGTTAATAGCATATTTTATGTATTTCCTAAGTTGGATGGTTCTGTTTCAATTAATATATGTATCTGTTCATAGGGTTTTAATAATATTAGTCTAACACAAGCAAAATAAATCTCATAGCAGTGGCACAAAAACGGATCATTAAACATTTCAAAGATATTCAAACTTGTCGTGATTAAGAAGAAAAACAAAACAAACAAATACAACTTAGCGTGAACTATTAGCTACTCTGTAAATTAAAGATTATTTATTCTGTTATTCATATACTCGTTATGCTTGAATTAAATGTATTTAGATACTGAACACTCTACCAAATGAGGAAAACACAAAATTGTCTTGAATGCATAAAAATAGTTGAACATAAGATACATAAACATTAAGGAATGAAAACAAGTACAGGGCTTGGGATAATGACCCCATGCATTTAATAGTCTATGTATAATCTTTGACCCCTGCCTAAACGTTGACTGCTAATAGCCTCCTACTGACTGGAAGCCGTAGCAATAACAAACAATTGATTAACACATATTTTGTATGCTGTCTGTGTTATGTACTATATTCTTAAAATAAACTAAAGAAAAATTTATTCAGGGAAGAGAAAACCCATTTATGTGTCTAGGTACTATGCTGTATTTGTCAATACTGTAAGTTTACATTGCCTGCTTACAAACTTTTAAAAATCCCACATACGAGTGCACCTGTGCAGCTCAGATCCATGCTGTTTCAGGGTCAGCTCATAGGACACCCTCTGTACTGCGTACCGAATGTAGAGGAAGGAAGCAATGCATGTCATCTTCCCGGGGAAAAATGATTGTGAACTTAGTTTTTGAAATACAAAATGATGGACAGATAGGAAACCAAAGGGTTTGTTCCATGTAGAGATGGTAGAACAAGAGCCTGGTTGGGATGTTAATCAATTGGAATTTATTCTATGCCGACTACATTGGAGAATAACTTGAATTAATGTTTGCCAGACTCTGAAGCCTAGAGCTGTGTTTTAGTCTTGTATATATTTTACAAACTAAAACTTAAAAGAAAAAAAAAGCATAGCAATGGTTAACTGAATCCTTAAAATAGATTGCTTTCTTTTACCTTTTTCATTAATAATATGTTTTAATTTATTCTACATAAAAGAATATGATGTTTTGGCTTTTATAACCACTCAGATGTTTCTTCAAAACAAATGATCTGCCTATCCTTTGGTAGCTTTATTTCTGAGAGTTATGCTCACACTAACGAGAGTTGTCTTGTTAGTTACTTGGGTGTTACTTGGGTGTTGATATTTGATTTAAATGTTTCTTCTTCTTGGTAAACGATTAATTAAATAAAATTTATGTGTAAGAAACCAATATTATATGATTTCTCTACATATAAGAGAACTTCGGTGCTTTTAGCTCCTCATAAAGTTATTGTAAATGAGCTCATTTTATATTGTGCTACTAATTTTGTTCAGTGAATGTCATTAATTCAAAACACTACTTTAGTTAGGGGAAATAAATTTAAGCCTAAGAAAGTACTTCATTCCAATATGCAAATATAAATACTTACATTTATTACAAAAATATGATAGTATAGCACTTTCATCATGCTATTGCCTTAACCACCTCAGTCTGTTATTGAGGTAGGATGCATGGTAGGCGGTATGAGGACGGTAATAACGTGGGAGTCATTCTCTGCATCTTCTCTCCCTCTGTCCCGATTTCCAGTTTGCCCCCAAGTCTAGTTCATTTTGCTTCCTAAATATTTCTCAAATCATTCAGCACCAACTAGCCCAAACTGCAGTGGCCTCCTCACAGGGTCACCCACATCCTCTCAGGCCCCCGTGGCCTTTTCCCTGCCCTGTAGAGGACCCCACCCAGAGCATACACCTTATGACCTGGCCTCCCGATGCAAAACATGTCAGGAGTCACCCTGTACTTTAAGGGTGAAGACAAAACTGCTGAGCATGGCCTACCAGGCCATGTGTGATGTCTTCCTTTCCTGTTCCTTAAGATACATTTCTTTTCACCCCTCGCCCACTACCATCTGTACTCAGATTGCAATCATCCACTTGACCTTGACAAGCTTTCCTCTCCATATGGTGGGTTTTGCCTGATCCAAGTTGTTCCTCCGTATCTTTGAGGTGTCTGTAAAATGTCATTTCCTCAGAGAAGAACTCCTTGGCAATTTTACTTGGGTCAGGTCCTCCCATTATAGCATTATGACATCAGGGCCATGGTCCTAATCGCAACTTTTTATTGTCAGGGCCTAAGCCTTGTCTGTCTTTACTTACGATTTTATTGCCTGGGTACAGGGCATAGAAGAATAACTCAGTATCGGCTAATATCTCTTAAGTCTACGAATACTAAAAAGGCTTTACATTGTAAGGTCTTATGAATATGAACTGTGAAAAAGACAGAACCAATCCATCTCATGGAGTGTATGTATAGGATAGTTCATAAACCGTCAAGAGAGACAGGGGCAGAAGTTTAAAAGTTCATAGACTATACAGTTAAGCTCCTATTCAATTGTAATCTTAAAGAATTTCATTATTTAACTACTAATCATGTTTTCACTGTTACGATTTAGTTGTTGTATGTGTTGTTATCTGTTTTAGAAAATTACATAGAAAATAAAGTCACCTATCATTTTCGAGCCCCTCCCATATCACACCACCAGAATACAATCCATTCCTGGTTTTATATTTAGTCTTGTTTAGAGAGATTGGAGAAGTTTGTTTACCCCTGAGGATTAAATATAAAGACCTTTCAAGAAGCCAAATGGTATGAAGTCCAGGAAGCTGTGTTTATTTAAGAAAGAAGACAGAAATCACACTTAAAATAGGGAAAGGCGGTGAGATAAGATCTTGAAAAGCAACTAGGGAGAAATAAAACCAAGCAGTGCCGTCTGTCTTTCTTTTCAAGCTATCTACCATGCTTCCAACTGAACATTTGAGAGCCCAAATAATTGTCTGTATCTCAGATTGCCCTGGAGTCCAGTTTTGATGCTGATAAATGTTATTTTCACAACTTCTTGTTGCCAGATATGGTTTCTCTGAATTACCCAGAGGCCAAACACCTTCCTCCTTCTTTTTCTTTTTCTTTTTTTTCCAATTTATTTTACGGTTATCATGCCTCAAGCATGGGTCACTGTGGCTGGAAATAACTTTTAGTAGCTGAATGAGCCAATAAATGAGTGTTTCTGTGGGCTGCTTTGGGGTTGGTGACTTTCAAGAGCATCACAACCAACCTTAGGATGAGATATCAGTTTGAGAACAGTGCAAATCATGTTTCATAGCTCCTGATTATCTTTCAAGAAATAGGTCCACTGTCCCAATGCTTATTAAGTCTGAAAACTATCTAATATTATTAATACCCCTCTTTTCTCAAAATCTAGACTAGTTTAGTCAAACAGCTGACATTATCTTGGAAACTTATGTAAAATTGAAAATCAGTCTGACAAAATGTTTTTAAAATATAAGCTATTTCATAGGGTCAAGTGAGATTGGACTCGTAGCCTCCATTCTACTGCTACTACTATGCCCAATAATCAACATGATGTGCTGAGATGTTTCATGACCCAGTTGAACTGTCTAAATAAGCACACAAAAAAAAGTATTACATGTATTTTGACTTCAATTTCCTTGGCCTTTGGGAATCTTTGTGTTTTATTTTTATATTTTTATTGAATGTATTATTTTGTTGCCCTTGGATTCCTTGATCTTTGTTCAACATTACATTCCAGCAGGTAGCCTAGCAGAATGATGAAGAGCTTGGGTGGTGGAGCCAGAAGACAAAGATTGGAATCCGGCTCTACTGCTTGCCAACTTATGACTAGGCCAGTTACTTAACCTCTGTGCTGCAGAAAAGGATGGTAATAGTACTTATGTTTTTAAATGAGTTAACGCATACAAAACAGTGTCTATATTTTAATGAATGCTAATATATTGATATTATTATGATTATCAGCATTATCATCTTCATTAATATATTGCATTCTTTATTAAACATTTATTGTATGCTTAACATTTTACTGGCAACAGATGATATCCATGAACCTAATAGAAATAGCTTCTACCCTCCAAGCCCTCCAAGAGCTAGAAGCAAGGTAAGCAGAGACAGATTTTGAATAAGTAAACAAAAAGTAAGGGGATGTCGAAGGTAAATGAAATGAATGAGGTACTATGGTTGTGAATAACAGGAGGGAATTACTTCAGAGAAGATTGCCAAGCACAGAAAGTCTGAGGTGTGCTTTCATGTTGCTTCAGGATTGAAAGAGAGCTGATCACGAGAACAGGGGCAAGAGTTGCTTCTGAGGCAGCAAAAGCAGCCTGTGCAGTAAGAGGCTTGAGGAGGAAAGCCGTTGCTGAGCTATAGTAAGTGAAATGGGGTTGTTGTAGCTGAAATTAGAGGGAAATGACAAGATATAGAGAATCAAAGTGAGGTGGAAGGAAACAGCAGCAGCCAAATCATGTATTCAGCATGGCAGAGATTCAGTCTAAGTTCCAATGGAAGATATTACAGGACTTTCAGGTAATGATGCTTTAACATTCTAGATTATTCTGTCTGCCATGTTGGAAATGAACTGAAGGGGAAATAGTGAAGTACCACTTAGAATTTTTTAAATATTCTAGGTGAGAGGTAAGATGGTCAGAATGGGGTAGTGATTAAGGAGAGTCTTGATTCTATGGAGTATGAAAGATGAGTGGGGAAAGAAAAATGAAAGATGACTCTCGATTATCTGGCTCAAGCAACCGAGGTACCATTGCCATTACTCAAAGGAGGAAGACAAAGTGTGGATTATGTCTGAGCAGTAGGAAAGAGGATGGAGTGGAAAATTCATTGCAGAGTTAGTGTTAAGATGACTCTATGACCCAGAAATAATGGTATAAATAATGTAAATTTGAAATTCATAGATAAGGTATAGGTTGTTGATATAACATGCCCTAGGTGTCTCCAAAATGTAGAGAAACACATAAATATCTATTTCTTATTACTCTGGACCAGTGAGTGATTGCTTTATCATAATATAATGCTATAAATATCAAGATATCATTATATAATGTTGCTTGGCTGTATATTACATGATATTACAATATTATGCTGAGATGGAAGAACTATAAATGCTATTCTCTCTCTTAGCCTTTGCTTTTTTGGGTAAAGTAAGTTATTATTAAACATATGCTAGATACAAAGTAACATATATGAAAGCAAATAAAAATAATTAGATGTTAGAAATGCTAATCCATGTATCACCCCGAACATCTTTATTACTTAATAGAAAGTAAAAAGAAAAAATACACGGTAATTAGTTGAGCCCTTCAGGTTCTGTAGGTCACCACTTCCATGGTACATTTCTTTCATAAGTCCTATTTTGAGAAAGAGTGTTGAAAGCTAAGTGACATTTATGCCCATTGAAGAATTTGATAAATGTTCAGATGAGATTATGCAAATGCAACAAGAGATAAGGATGTACTGGATCAAAGACAAATGTCTGGACATTGTCAGGTACAAGTAGATTAGAGGGTGTTTACCTTTCATTATGACTTAGCTTCCCCCGCAGTTCCACGGTCCTGGTAATTAGAGTAGGGACATTTATATGGATCTAAGACAATGGTGGTTTGGCCTCATCCAAACTAAGTACCCAAGGCCTCCTGGAGCATCTGTGGACACTATCATCTTTATACAGGTGTTTTTTGGGGACCTATCGAGGAATAAAACTCAGAATGTCCCTTGCTGCCACAAGATGTAATGCCAAGAATGAGGAAAATGTGCACACGCGCATGTGCACGTGTGCTTATAGGAGAGATTTGTTAGAGAAATGTCAGCGTCTTCCATTGCCTTCAGCCTTCTTTGTCTGTTCAGTCAGTGCTCTGTGTACTGCCTGTCTTATGAGTTTATGTGTGATCACCTCCAAACACAGGCCTCAAGGAAAGAGAATAGAGACTTATTGGTACAAGCTTTCAATTGGGCTTAAAAAGCAGCATAATTCAATGAAAGGAAATAATCAAATCGTGTCTAGACTCAGGAAGACAATGAGGAGTCATTACATTGCCTTTAGAGTTTCCGTTCACTCTATTATAAAGACATCTGACATGGCGAAAGTCACATGACATTTCTCAAGGGAATTATATAATTTCTTGAGCGTGGAAGACTGAACAGTTCATAGTGCTCTGGTAGCTTGAAAATAGTTTAAACAAAACTACCCACAAAACAATTAGACTGTAATTTTTTTAAGGTAAATAATCAATCAGGACATTTTATTGAATGGAGCTGAAAGTTGGGCAAAGCTTTTATTGGCTTGCTGATGGAAAACCAACAAGGAGTTGTCTAGGATGTTAGCAGGCCTAGGAGGGTGAGGAGCCATTTCCTTGATACTAAAATAAAACTAACAAAGCTTTCATTTAAGAGCAGTGAACCTGCATATGGTGGATGGCCAGGAGTATGCCAGGTGGTATCAATACTGAAGAGACAGCTGGGATAAGAACTAGTCTTCCCAACTGACACACATATAGATATTTTTTCTGTAGATAAAGTAACTCTGTTCCTGCTCTTGAAAGAAATACATATTTTTCAATAGGCTTGGGCATAATTAGTTTTAGTCTTATGCTTCAATCAGAGAAACAATAAATTATACAAGCAAAGGAGTAAGAGGAAAAAAGGGTCTGGAATGAGTGTGAATACTAGCAACCCTGTGTAAGGCATCTATAAAAAGGTTCTATCAAAACAGATTGGTATTAGTACATTATTTTCTGAAAGCCAAATAAAGCATATATTTTTATAAAATTTTTAGATTTTTATTTTTATGTTTAGAGAGAGGTGAAGAGTGGGAGAAAGAAAGGGAAACAAACATCAGTGTGAGAGAGAAACATTAATTGGTTGCCTCTACTGCATACCTCAGCTGGGGACTGAACCTGCAACCCAGGCATGTGACCTGACCCGGACTCTAACTGGTGACCTTTTGCTATTCAGGATGATGCTCAGCCAACTGAGCCACACTGGTTAGGGCTATTTTTATCTGGTCCATCTAAAATATTATTATGTTCTTGATCTTAAAAAATGCTTTTTGTGTACTGTTTTCTTTGTTGATCTCTTCCTGTGTAATTGCCTCTTAGTTGTACTGTGTTATATACATTGTGTTACATTACAGAGTATAAGCAGTGACTTACATGTGAGGTTAAAAGGAAGCTATGGGAAGGTAATAACATTTTGCATCAGTTGATTTTTTATTAAAGATCTTGAGCATTTGATAAATTTCCCTTCAAGTCGTTATATTAAAATAACTCAACGTTCTTTTATTTTTGGTATCTTATTTCTATATAAAAGACAACACTTTCAACATACTGCCGAATGCTGTCTTTGCCAGCTAATCTAAGATGCAACATTTTTGAGATATAACTGTTGTGATTACTATGGCATTTTATTTATGCTCATTTATAAAGTAGAACATACAAAATAATGCAAATACAACTTAGTGCAGGAATCGTATTTGTCATATTCACTGCCTGGCAGAAAATTACCTTTGTTGGTGACTGATTGTGGGGAATTCACTTTTACTATAGAGAGTGATGGCTTAAGGGAGAAGGTGACTTTACCTGGCAAGAAAGAAAACAGAAAAAGCTATACAAAGAATCAGTTGTGAAGTAATGCATTGCCTTTCAGGCAGCCAGTAAATCAAAAGGGAGGAAAATCCTAACGAAAAAGGCATCTGCTCTTGGCTGTGTTTACTGAAGGCAGTGCAGAAGAGTCTGTTGAGTTTAAAGGCACAATATTTGGAAGGAGAATATAAAAATTGACTACAGTTGTGGTTTTCAATGCACAATTCCTCAACAAACAGCATCTGCATCACCTGAAAACTTGTTAGAAATGCAGATTCTCTTTCCCATGACAGATCTAAGGAATCGGAAATTCTGTGCTTGCACAAGCCTTCCAGGTGATTCTGATACACAGTTAAGATTGAGAAATCACTGGTCAGAATTGGGGTCGTTGTCTAAATTGCCCAAACTGAAAGTGTTGTTTAGATTTACTGAAACTGTCAAAAAGCTTCAACCTGAGTTGCCTCTTTATTTGCTGGACTTATCAATGTGCTTCAGTGCAACAGTTAAGACTCGCCCCCCTCCTGCCCCTGTGAGTTCTTTGAGAGAGGCCAGCTTCTGCTTGAGGATGAAGGCCACTGAAGTCTGACCACTTCAAAAGAACACGCTGTACTTATTTCAAGTAATTGAATCTTACTTTTGGTGATCAGAGATGGCTTTGCAGGGAGAAACCGTGGGAAACTGCTTATTCCTTATATAAATAATCTACTGTAAAATGACTCCTGTTCACCTGCTTAGTCATGTCTTCTTAACAATTACAGTTTGTGTTCCCATACATAGATGTCTTAAGATACAAAATACTCAAAATATTCAGGCGAAACATGCTAGCCTAAATATATGCTGAGGTATGTGTGACCTTATTCCATTATTTAATGATACCAAATTGATTGGAGTACATCCGTTTTGTTGCTGCAGAAGCTGACTTTGAGGAAGGATTCCAGTACAAGCATGAATTTTGGAGATGATCCCAGAAAACATTGACAGGGAACTGGAGACAGAGACAGACGTGGGCAGACAGCCAGCAACAGCTTCTGCTGTATCACAGCACCGCTGAAACACACTGTAAAACCCATCTCAGAGCAGTCCTATTGAAACGTCTAAAGGAAACGGAATATTTATGCAGGAAATATCAACTCTTGTCTGTCATTGGTTATGGGCTGGTAGTGCATGTGGAGTTGAATTATCTCTCTGCCACTTCCACTCTGAAGTGCAGAGAAAGCCCAGGGCAGAGTCCTGCTGCTGACTGGGAAGGCGGTGCCCAAGGCAAGGGAGGTCCGGAGGGGTGTGGGCCTGTGCCCAGCAGCATCAGCTGTGCAGGGGAGTGGGTGAGTGAGTAGGTAGGTGGTAACGATTTGTGGGCCAGTGGACGCCTAAAAGGGGAAGTGGTATGGGCAAGAAATAAATAAATAAAAATTACAAAAATCAAAACCAAAATAAGATTCCTGGGACTCCCAAGGGAAATTTTTTTTACTTCACACTGTTGTCCAGGCATGAACTTGGCTCTCATCATCCTAGAGCATTTATTTAATGTTCACCTGCACTTGACCTTGCGATCCACCCCAGGAAGATAATGAAAGCATTATGGCTCCTCCCCTGAGGTGCCCAACAAGCTGGTCTAGAAGCAGGAAGCAGAAAACAAGAGCTCCAGGCTTCCGTTCAAAATGACAAATGCCGGCTGTAAAAAGAGTGGCCCTGGTGTTTATGGAGGCCGCAAATTAAATTCCACCTGTCCAGGTTTGATCTGATGCCCATTCCTATTACCATATTCTGACGCTTCCCAGAAAGTTACCCTGTGAGTCTCCAAAGACATTGTTTTATTATTCTGTTCTGCCAGAATACCAAGCTTACTATAATGTAGAATGTGTATGTTATGAAATATAAGAATTATTATTTCAAAATAAGTGAAAAAGGTACTACGGTAACTGGCTTGTCTTTGAGTGCTTTTAATTACAAAGGCGACATATCGCCACTCCTCATCCCCACCCCTCTGTTTTTCTTTTAAACACATAACTTTGAAAACTATAAATCACTCTGTCTGTTTGGTCGATATGAACCTAACAGGCTAAATTACTGTACTGTACTTAATCATTTTTGGAAAAAGAAATCTGGTTTCTTCTCATAAATAAATTATAAGTTTCTTAAGTAGATGTTTATAAGATCTATTAAATGTTGGGTTTAGTACTTAGACTAAAAATATTAAATAAATTTAGGAATAAGAAAACAAGGAAAATGTTTATTTCCTCCTTGAAGCATATCATAGTTACTTCTGAATTTTTTTCATTTTTTCCCTTAAGCCGCCTTTAGATGAATTGTATTTACAATATTTTAAGGCCTTTTTTCATTCAGCTCCTTAATGCTAACAGTCTACAATTGGTTTTTAAACCTTTTTTTTTAGATAAACAAGTGATTTTTCTGTCTGTGTTGCTTTACATAGTTTAAGAACAATGAAATTTGTTCCACATTTTCGTCTTAATACAATTTGACCCTAAAATCATAGTGGATATATGATAACTCATTTCAGTAGCTTTCCAGCTTTTTCTTTATAGAGGTTGATGTGAGGTAATTGGTAATTTGGCTATTTCCTCATGCCTCATTTCTGATTCCTCCTATCACTGTACTAGTTGGATTCTTTTGTTCTCAGTGTTTATTCACTAACAGTACATGTGTTTGAAAAAATTAAAAAAAAAACATTACCATAGCAATTTTAGTCTTCTACCCTTCAATTAAAAAACAAAACTTTGCATTCCAGTATTTCTTTTCATCTGCTAATTATTGTGACCTCTAATTCATTACAAATATTCCAATAAATTTCATGCACATGATTCGCTTTTGTTTGGTTTGGTTTTCTTTTTGATACTTGATGTTTCCGGTTTTCTCCAATGATATTCTCAGGCATATTGTAGTTTACTAATTTCTAAAAGCACTTGGCGTCTTCTCAGGTTTCAGCTCTACAATAAAGTGCCTGTCGTCATTTTCCTAATCAGGCTTCTCAGTTGGGTCCTGTGCTTGCTAGTTCTGTGATGTACCCCAAATTCAACCTCATTCATCACTCTTGGCACACTTCTGAAATGGATGGCCTGCTTTGCCTATGGCCACGTTCGATATTCAACAGAGTGTGAAAGGAAAGCCTCCCACACTACCTAGAGGAACTTGAAAGTGTTCCATAGCTATTATCTGAAACAATACTTGATTACTCCCCTGTGGTGAATGTTCTGACTTGGATTCAGGCCTCCCTCATTTTTATAAAGCATTAACTAACCCTGCGCTCTTCACTGCATGGCAGATTTGTCACATTAACAATTTCTCACTATGCTTTTTCCCTTAACTTTAGGTAAGGAGCTTATTTTATGGCAGCCAAATTACAAATATGCTTTCTCTTGTAAATATCACTTGATTTGCATGGACATTGGTTTTTGTCTTTCCTTTCCTTTCATGAACTTGGCAGTTTTCTGGTGTGCAGTTTCTGGCCATTATCCTTATATAGATAGTTCAGGCATTGATCATATCTCGCTTTGTTTTGCTGGAAGAGACCCACTGAGCACTGGCACTTTGTTTTCATGTGCATCTAAACTGAAGCTGGGAGGACTTCTGCCAAGATGTCGGCGTAGGTGGATGCACTGCGCCGCTGCTCACAACCAGAGAGTTTAAACAACGAACTCAATAGCGAAAAATAAACAATCAGAATGGACAGAATCGAACTGAAGGGAAGTCTGACACCCAGGAGGTTGGGGAGGACGTACATCCAGGCCGGTAAGCGGGGCAGAACCGAGCGGAGGAGTGGAGTGAGAGGCAGTTTGCCCGGAGGAACTCACCCCGGGAGCGCCTAAACAAAACACTACCCCGAGCAATGGGTGAACCTCGCAGGCCGGCGGCGTAACTGGAGAGGCCAGTGGGAACCAGCAGGGCCGAGACTGGCGGAAAAGGCAGTGGGGAACTGGGGAGCAGAAGGTGATAGGGAGTGGCGGTGAACGGCAGATGCCATTGCTCCCTCCCAGGCCCCGCCCCCAGAGGAAACGTCACAAAAAGCGACCCAGGTTGCCAGGCACCGACAAACACCTAAGACTCCCACAGGTGCGCCGAGATAAAAAAGAATGAAAATGTCCAAAATGAAAGATCAGAACAAATTACAACTAACGGACGAAGAGACAGCCAAATTAACAGATGCCCAGTTTAAAACACTGGTAATCAGGATGCTCACAAAACTGGGAGAAAGGTGGAC
>PVJI01024295.1:0-22178 GCA_004026765.1 Micronycteris hirsuta
TGAGGGACAAATACCATATGATCTCACCTTTAACTGGAACATAATCAACAAAAGCAAAAAACAAGCAAAACTTAACCAGAGACATTGAAATTAAGAACAATCTAACAATAGCCAGGGGGGAGGGGGGAGGGGGCAACGGGGAGAAGGGTTTTCAGGAACCACTATAG
Source organism: Micronycteris hirsuta (assembly GCA_004026765.1). Taxonomy (NCBI): domain Eukaryota; kingdom Metazoa; phylum Chordata; class Mammalia; order Chiroptera; family Phyllostomidae; genus Micronycteris; species Micronycteris hirsuta. The sequence continues at coordinate 168 of PVJI01024295.1, forward strand.
AGGACACATGGATAGAACCAAGGGTGGGGAGGGAGGCAGGGAAAGGAGGTGGGTTGGAGGGGGAGGGGAGGGGAGAGTATGCAGACAACTGTAATTGAACAACAATAAAGTGTAAAAAAAAAGAAAAAAAAAGAACTACAAATTGGCACTTACAAAGTAGCTACAGGTAGCTCCTTAGGTTTAAAACAATTACAATTAAAATTCAGTTTCCCATTCACACTAGTCACATTTCAAGTGTTAAGTAGCCACATGGGACTCTTGTCCTTATATTAGGAAGGCGGATATGCAGCACTTCTACCATCTCAAAAAGTCCTATTGAACTGCAATGCTACAGAATATTCCGTTAGTATTAAAAAAATCTATTCAAAGAGTCCCAAATACATTCATATCTTAGTTCATTGGTCTGAAAAAGAATGCCTTTTCTCATGATCTCTTGGGTTATCCTGACTATACATCAAATACATGAATCTTTGATTGAAATGGCAATATTGCAGAAACAGTACTAATAAGTATATTTAGTTAGTTAGGATCCAACACCTGTGCTTGAGACAAAAAGGCACTGTTTTTAAAATAACAAACCACAGAATTGTCATGACTCTAAAACCACCAGCACTTTATTGAAAGTGTTTTAATTAGACTCTGAAAACCATAGGAGGTGCATCTGCAAACGTCCCAGTTTCTGATGCTTCCTAGTCACAGCTGACTTTTCTCCACACATAGCTTTGTGAAGGACTGGACTTCGATGGATACCCAGGGGTCTAAAGGCCACAGTCATTGTCAACAGAGTAAGGAAATCATTTGATTATAGACAATATCCTTAAAAATAATTTTGCCCAATCCTGTCATTTTACAGGTGGGTAAACAAAGGCTCAAAGAAGAGCTATGATTTGCAGTTAGGGTTAGTCAGAGCTGGTCTTAAGTGCATGGTGGTATTTGCTGAATTGATATAAATCATGTTTATTTCCCCCTACTGAATTATCTGAGTGACACAATGAGTACTGAAAATAACATTTTTTACTTCTCTTTCTTTGCATTCTGTCAAAGATATACATAGAGACATTAGAATCAGAAACACATTGTCTGCAATGGAAATGAATAAGGCTATAACATTTGTAAAGTAATTTCTTTTTGTATCAGTGATACTATTCATTATAGGAATTTAGAAAATAGAATAAAAAATTTAAATCACCTGTAACAGTCAGAGATACTACTATAAATCTGGTGATTAAGTAGCCCTCTTATTTTTTGTGTGTGATTTATAAAAATAGATCATATACACTTTGTCAAGATCATCAACATTTTTCCAAGTTATTTTATGATTCTAAATCTTTTGTAGTGGCTAAAGTAATATTCCATTGTGTGGTAATGTCAAAATGTATCCATTTGGATCACAGTTGTTCAACATTTACATTGCTATTTTGTTTCATTTATCATAAACAACTTTGTGATGAATGTCATTGTAGGAGAAATTAACATAATCTTCTATAGGATAAATTCATAAAATTAGAACTGTTCAGCCAAATTTTTAAAAAGATTTTAAGCCTTCAGACGTAAGTTTTCAAATTTACTTCCAGAAAGCTTATACTCACTCTGGCTGGTGTGGCTCATTTGGTTGGAGTGTTGTCCCATAAACTGAAAGGTCTCGGGTTCGATTTCCATCAGGGCACATGCCTATGTTGCAGGTTCAGTCCCCAGTCAGGGCATGTAGGAAAGGCAACCAATTGATGTTTCTCACTCTCTCTCTCTCTCTCTCTCTTCTCTGTAATCAATAAGCATGTCCTTGGGTAACGATTTTTTAAAAAAGGTTATGCTTGTGTATCCAAGATAAAACAAATAAAAGTAAACTCCTTGAACATATGGACTATGGCTATTTTATTCAAGACACCATCTACAGAGCTCAGAATGGTATCTAAAACATAGTAGGCCCTCAATAAATAGTTATTAGCACAGACACCAGCACATAATGATGCTTCATAAAAGTTAATTACAATTATTACTTTCTTTAAAGTTGTTATAATTCTTATTGCACACACATTCATGCTACATGTCAACATTTTTATAGCTTTATTTGGAATTATGTCTAAGAATAAACATAAAACTTCTGAAAAACTCCGACCTAATCTCTTTTTTATTCTCATGTGGATTGCTTCCTTTGTTGAATATCCCTGAGACACATTCATTGTGGAACTGGTTGCTGCCTTTTTTCTTTCTTTCTTTTTTGGACATCGTATTTTCCTTGCTATCTCTTGATGTCTGCTCAGGCTCAAAGAATACAACCCTTGGGGCAAATGAGTTTAAGTAAAATACTATTGAGTTTATGAGCAATAAAGAAAATAATAACAATTACATCATCTCCAACATAAGTGCTTTTTTAGAGGTTGTGCTGGTTGGACTCACATACTCTCCCCCTTTTGGTGGGGGGAATATATTGGGGTTATTGAAAACATTGGCTTTAGGTTGGAACTTGGAGTCTGCTGACCTGGTTCGGGTCTCTCTGTCTCGGGTCCTCAGTTGTAATAGCAGTGCCTACTTCTCAGCATTGTCAAGACATCCCCTGAGATAGTGCAAGTAAAGCTCTTCACACCAAGTCTAGCTCAGAGTGAACACCCAGGAAACAATGGCCATCGATACCAGAACTTCATTACTAACAGTGATTGAGAACTGAATATGTGTACAATTTTATATTCTGTGGGTCTCTTTTATGGACTTGACTTTTTTTTTCAAATTCTAAGAGATCGATGCATTAGATTTTGCTGAGTCTACCACTTGAAGAAAATTGGACCCAAAGTTTCATAACAAATGCTTCTGGCATGCCAGAGATCCAGAAAAATGGTAGAACTGGAACTTTGACCAAAGTATCTCTATTCCCTCTTCAAAGTGCCGGACTACTTCATGATAATCTTATTAATGTGCTGGTGATGATCATGATCATCAGGATGCTGATGAAAGCTTGTATAAATAAACTGCTTATTTTTCCCTAGGCAGTGTGCATTCATATAGTATCTCATTTAATCTTCACAACAACCACAATGTAGGTGTTGCTATTCCCAGAAGCTGAGAGATTTTATTAATTTGCTCAAGATCACATAGCTGGGAACTAGTGTTCTAGCAGTTTTATATAGAACCAAAACCTGTGCTTTTAACCACAATATTCTGCCTCGTAAAACCAACCATTCAGAAGCTAGTCCCTGTTCTCAGCAGAAATCAGAGAGAACTTTTTTTCTGATCATTGAAATGTCTCCCAAAGTACCGGGATTGAATATGTAGCCATATCAGATCAATATTAGAATTTACGCTCTGTTTCCTATCTGCAGTCCTATTTAAGATCAGTGAAAAATACCCTAAACCGTTAGCCTTTCAAAGTATAAGTTCAGTGGAATTTATCTTTAACATCTTCTTGGAAAAATATCTGAGTGAAATCCCACTTTTCTTTGTAAAAAGAGATTTATTTTGCCCGTATTCATTAGCTTTCTGGTTGAGCACACAGAGGAGCTAGACAGCAGATTATTCAAACAAACAAGTCATCTGCTTGAAAGCACACTAATAACCTTGTTATCTAGGAGAGGCCCTGGCTGCAGGAAAGTCTCTTTAGCAACAAGTCATGTCATTGAATCAGGAGCTAGAACAGGGACTGAAGTGCACATGCAGTAGATTTGCAGAATGATCAAATGCAGCTCTGTGGGTGGTTCAAGCCATTTTGATAGGTCTTTAAAAGACAGGGATTGTAGACTAATGTTTCAGTGTTTTTCCAGCACACATAGTGTAAAAATAAAAACTGCCACCTGTACTTAGGGTAATCAGTTTTGTATAACTTAAAATAATTGAATAAATAAATTAATAACAAACATTCAGTACCTTTGTTGTGTGGGACTGACGGGCTGATTTACATGTATGGTAATGAAAAAGTACCAGCATGTTAACTTTATTACAATTTGTATTGCTTTCTCTATAGTTCCTAATGGACTTAATATTGACTCTGGATATTTGCACTTATGTACTTGATTCTGAATGAGTAAATAAATGTTACTAAATGTAAGAAAAAATAACAGACAGGGATTGAAAGCATGAATCTTATTTAAGGAGACATTAAGAAATGAGTAACTTTCCATGAGTCATGGACTTCCTCGCTGTCCCCACAGTAAAAGGCACACTCATCTCAACTTCCTCTTAACTCAGTTTGTTCCCATTTAAGGGAACCCAAGGACACAGAACTGTATGATGCAGCCATATGAGCAGAACCTGAGAGGAAGCTGGAGAAAAAAAACATAGCGTGACAAGTGCTGGCATTGTGTCCCATCTGATTTCTTCCAAGAGCTTCTTATTTTGTATTCATGTACTTTTAAAACAAATTAAGGGAGGTAACTAGTAAAGAACAGCATTGTGTGCTTTGTCCTTCACTTATTTCAGAGTTGACCGTGTGTGGTACAAACCATGTCATTCAAATGAGCCTTGAGGGACACCTGATCTAGTTGATCAGCCATGCCTTTAATAAAACTGCCAAAATAAGTTATGGAATTTCTTACACAACTGTGAGGTTCTCAAAAAGACACATTGAAGGTTATTTGAATTTTATTATTTAGGGCATAACATGGATGGTAGTGACTAGACAACTATGTTATGTCATGATAAGGATGATGACAGGGATGATGACGACGACGATGATGATGAAGATAGCACTTAACACTTCATTATACTTGCCATGTGCCAAGGACACAGCTAAAACCTCATACATTATCTCATTTAGTCTTTACAACAGCTATAATGAAAATACTATTAATGTGACTATTTCATAGACCAACAAACTGAGCTATAGAGAAGCAGAACTATTGTCCCAAGACCACATAGCTAATGAGCAATAAATCTTGAATTCAAACTCAAATAATCTGATTCCAAAATGAAGACACTTAATCATTATATTTATGGTCTTCAAAAATTGTTGAACACATAACCCATCAATAAGACATTTTAAGGATACCCCTCTTTATTATTAATAACCAACACTATACTAATATATTATGTATACGATAATACATATAAAGTATAAATTTAAAAGTATGAAACCAAGATGAAATAACATTTGGTTTTATTGTATTTATCAATGGAAGAAAAGTATTTTTGATCTCATAAAAAAGATAATTATAATAAATGTCTTGATGTCAGTAGTATGCATAAATATACTTGAGTATTTTTGAAAAAATTTTAATGCTCTGTGATTAGTAACTCAAAGGCCCAGTTTTGAGGGTTTTTTTCACTACTTGATCATGACTGGAATAGATGCTTTAGAAAGATTCTTAGACCCAAATGAAAGGTAGATGTCATTGGCTACACTTTCAAAATCAAGATATCTGTGTTTCAGTTCTACCCACCAGTTATAGAGAGATTTTTGTAGAAATCCAGCTATTAAGTTGCTATCTTTTCCAATGTCAATGTATTGTTATTCAGTAAATATTGGATCTTTATATATTTTAAAAATTTTGTGTAAAACTTACTAATACTCTTAGTTTAGAACCAATAAAAGCTGATTAATGAGTTTAATACAATTGTTGCCAATATTTTAAAGAGATTTTTATAGGTACATCAAGTATATGCACACACTGTAACACCACATAATAAAAGAATCATTTCCAAAAGCAGTTCTGCTTTCAAATTGCTCTCTCCATAACTGCAGTTAAAAAAAAAAAAAGGTTCTCTTTATGTCCTAGCTGCTTGGTATTTATGTGTCCTGCTAATGTGGGCTTCAAACCATGATTATCATATATCTCAAGACAGTATTCAAGGAGTGGCATGGTTCAGTGTTGATGATGATTATTTTTATTTCAAATGTTTTCCTCATAATTTTATTTTTTATTTATTTTTTAAAGATTTTATTTATTTATTTTTAGACAGAAGGGAACAGAGGGAGAAAGAGAGGGAGAGAAATATCAATGTGTGGTTGCCTCTCACGTGGCCCGCACTGGGGACCTGGTCTGCAACCCAGGCATGTGCCCTGACTGGGAATAGAACTGGCGACCCTTCGATTCACAGCCCACACTCAATCCACCGAGCTACACCAGCCAGAGCTGTTTTCCTCATAATTTTACATTGAAGAGAAGCTCATCTTTGTTTTTACCTTGTAATATTGCTGATGAGGAATAAGAGTAGAAATGCTGATTCTGCCATTTTCCTACTCACTTGTGCTAGTCTTATTATCATCAACTTAACCACTTTAGGCAGGAATGGGAGGTAGAAACTAACTTCCTTAGTTTGAGGAATGGCCAAAGATTTCACCATAGTGAATGGGGTGAATACTGCAATTATATAAGAAGGCTACTTTGGTATCAACCAAAAATAATTGCTGGATGGCAAAAACAAGTCTCAAGGTGTGTGACATTTAAAATCTAGCCTTTCAAAATGTTCAAAGAACAATATAAGTAAATGAAAGTTGTGGTGTTAGGAGGTTGAAACTCAGCCATATTGTGGTGGAGAAGTTAAATTGCTCTAACTAACCCTGGTCACTTACATTCCCCACCACTGTACCAACCACCAGTGTCCCAACCACCAGTGTTACATCACTCACTAACACAAAAAAACTGTTTCTAAATTATGAAAATATCAAATGTATGTATAAAAGTAGAGATGTTAGTGTAACAAACCCTCATGTATCCACCACCCAGCTTACTAATTGTCACTATATGGTCAGTTTGTTTCATCTATATTCCCCATGCTTCCCTACTGAATTATATAACAGGGAATCTCAGAGATAGCATCAGTGAATCCATAAACATTTTAATATGAATGTCTAAAATATAAGGACCTGTTTTTTTCTTCATGTATTTATTTTTTTAATTTTTTATTGTTGTTCAAGTACAGTGGTATCCATTTCTTCCCAACCATTCCCCCATCCCAGCCATCCCCACTTCCCACCCTTGATCCTACCCACCTTTGGTTTTGTCCATGTGTCCTTTATAGATGTTCCTGAAAACCCTTCCCCCTTTTTTCCCTTATTATCCTCTCTCACCTTCCTCTGGTTTCTGTCAGTTTGTTCTTAATTTCACTGTCTCTGGTTATATTTTGCTTGGTTGTTTGTTTTATAGATTAGGTTCCACTTATAGGTGAGATCATATGGTATTTGTCTTTCACCACCTGGCTTATTTCACTTAACATAATGCTCTCCAGTTCCATCCACACTGTTGCAAAGGACAGGAGCTCCTTCTTTCTTTCTGCTGCATAATATTCCATCATGTTAATGTACCTCAGCATCTCTAGCCATCAGAGAGATGCAAATTAAAACCACCGTGGTATACCACTTCACACCGGTGAGAATGGCTATCATAAAAAAATCAACAAACAACAAATATTGGAGAAGATGTGGAGACAAGGGAACCCTAGTGCACTGTTGGTGGAAATGCAGATTGGTGAAGCCACTGTGGAAAACAGTATGGAATTTCCTCAGAAAACTAAAAATGGAACTGCCTTTTGACCTGGCAATTCTACTGCTGGGAATATACCCTAAGAATCCTGAAACACCAATCCAAAAGAACCTATGCACCCCAATGTTCACAGCAGCACAATTTACAATAGCCAAGTGCTGGAGGCAACTTAAGTGTCCATCAGTAAATGAGTGGATCAAGAAACTCTAGTACATTTACACAAAGGACCTGTTTTTTAAATATGACCTATGGTACCATTACAATACCTGGTAAGTTAACAACATCTCCTAATACCAACTATCAGGGCAGTTTTCAACTTCCCTTAAAGTCTCATACATATTTTGTAGTTTGTTAATTGAAATCAGGTTCCTAATAAGGGCATGCATTGTAATTAATTGATATAGGATTTATGTTTCTTTCATATATATTTCTTTTCTTTCTTTCTTTCTTTCTTTCTTTCTTTCTTTCTTTCTTTCTTTCTTTATTTTTGCTTGCAACATTTTGTTGAAGATACCAGGTCATTTCTCTTGGAGAGTGTTTACAGTCTGCATTTTATTAATTGTACCCTGTTTTGTTATTTCACATGGTCCTCTGCATTCCCCATAAAATGGTAACATGATCCAGTGGATTATCACATTAAAATTTGATTCTTTTACCAGAATACCAAAGAGAAAGTTTCCTTCATCAACTGTTTGTTTACTCTGAGGTACATACAAGATTGAACAAGAAAAGAAAAAAACAACTTGATACTCTTTGTTTATATGAACAAAATAATGGGTGGTTTTTTAGTGTCCTTACATTTTTTTGTTCTGTTTTGTTTATTTTAGTACTGTTAAGATTTAAATGTATTTGACATCACATCCTGTGTATTCATTATTTTTTATTGATTCCCAAATCACCTGTGGCCAGTGTGAGCCTTCTCTAACTGGTTTCTGTGTCCTTTTAGAAAAGCCCATATGTCTTTCATAGCTTCCTTAATTTCTGGTAAGACAAGGTTCATCGTGTACATTTCATGCCTCAGACCAGGGAAGCAACTGAGGAACCCCATCAATTTTCATGGGAAATGGTGTTTATAGATTGCACCTAGAAATCATTTTCATTTTAAGCTTTTGTTTATTTCCCATTTTTGTAATACAGTTGACCCTTGAACAATGCAGGGTTTAGGGACACCAAAACCCTGTGCAGTTGAAAATTCACACATTATTTTTGACTCCCCCGAAAACTTAGCTACTAATAGCCTACTGATAACCAGAAGCCTTAATCATAACATAAACAGTTGATTGACATACATTTTGTATATTGTATGTGTTATACACTCTATTCTTACAATAAAGTAAGCTGGAGAAAAGAAAATGTTATTAAGAAAATCATACAGAAGAGAAAACGTGCCACAGGAGTTATACATACAAGTAGACCCGCACAGTTCAAATCTGTGTTCAAGGGTCTACTGTATAAGCGTGCGTGTGTTTCTCTCTCTTTCTCTTAGATTGTTGTGGATTCTGGAATCCGTATGCCGTGGCCAACATGTAAATAATTCACACATGAAATCTGAGGGAAAAGAACACAGGACTACACGGAAACCCCCTCTGAGTCAGAGAGAGGGCCAGAGAGAAAGGGTTCTAGAGTGGGCCAGAGAGCGAGGGCCGGGGAGCAGGCAGGGCCCAGGAGTGAGCAGGAGAGAGCAGGGGAGGAGGGGGCAGGGCGAGAGCAGCTTGGAATGCCTTGGCCACTCTCTCCAGAGGAGAGAGCATGCCAACCTCTGCCTTGACAGGCTTTTATTGTCTTTCTGGGCACATTACATTGAGGGTGGTCTTCATTTACTATGCACAGGTCTTCATCAGGTGATAGACAACAAAGGAGAGGACATCAAAGGAGGATATTTGCAAATGTAAAGGCAAAAGGGGATGGACAGGACTTGAGAGGTTTATCACAGACTTTCAGGAAACTGCTTTAGAGATATGCAATCAGCATTTGTTCTTTTAACCCAGGGTGAGAGAGTTTTTTAGCAAGAGCAAGGCTTAACTCTAAGAAAGATGTAAGCCTGATTTACTCACGGGGAAAGCCCATCCACGCACATGGGGCCTGCTTGCCAACATGCACTCCAGAGATTTTTAGGGAGTGCTGAGCTACATTTCCCATGATGAGTGGAATGGTTTCCTATATTAGATGAATAGTGCCATATTTCAAACACATTTCTCTGACTTATTTTTTAACTAATAATATGCACTGGAGGTCATTTCCTATCGGCATCTAAAGCTATTCTCCACTACTTTTTAATAATTATACAGTACTTCATTGTATGGTATGGTGATACAACAGTTTATTCAACCAGTCCCAAATAATGGATATTTTCTATTGTAAGTAATACTTCAACAAATGGACTTATGCATGTATCTTTTTTAACATGTCTCACCTACCTTTAAAATCATGCTTAATAGGCTGAGTACTTTGGTTATGGTCAAACAACTAATAAGTATTGAGCTGGAATTTAAACCCCACTTTACTATTCAGCTTTAGAGCCCAGGTTTTTATTTTTTGTCTCTTTATTATTCCAAGATAACTGAAATATTAGACCTGGAATTATACCAATTCAATGTAGAGGTACTGCTGATCTGAAGTTTCAAGTTTACTCTGCCTATGATTAGTAAACATAAGGAGGGAAAGACTATTACTTGATAAATACAAAGTTTTAAGAAGAAGACAACACTCAAAACTTAGATCCATAGGGGAAAAACTAGAAGTTTGTGGTGGTGAAAACACTTAGAGTGTACCATTCCTGACTTGGCTTGAAACTAGTGTTGGCCTTTTCCTGGGGCACAGACCAGAAATCCACATCAATGAAAATGTTCGCCCGGGGCTCCAACTGGCCTCTTCAGTCATCTCTGTTTAAGGAAAGCCACACATTTTGTTTGTTATCTTTCTGAAACCACTGGAGTATTCTGGAGGGGTGGCAGATGGTATTTTTAGGAAGATAATAAGCTACAGCATATTCAAAACTCTTGGAATCCATGCTTATGCACAAAAGACAATTTCTGAAGCTATTTTTCCTCTTGTCCAGTATTTGGCCTCCAGGTAACATAGTATCTCTGTTCTTCAAAGTCTGTTTATTCTTCTAGAAAAAGAAAATTGGCCCTCCTTTGCAGTCAAATTCGATCCATGAAGACATTTTCCTCTTTGAGGAATATGTAAAAAATTGTGAGTCAGAATTTACCTCTTCTTTTGTTATACTCTGAGAAATGGGCATGAACTCATCCATTGGGCATTGTGAAGGTCAACTGGAATGGTGGCTCCAAAATGGAAAGATTTTCTGCTTTTTAGATCACTGTTAAATCCTCTGTGCCTAGAACATTTGCTTGATAGATAGTGATGCTCAATTAACAATTGAGTGAGTGAATAGATGGATGAATGAATTTGAGCTCCAGAAATTTGAAAAGTAAGTGCTCATGTTAAACTTTAGAGATACTTCATTAGTCTGCCTTGTGCATAAATACCAAGAAGCGGAAATGCTTTTTTCCCCCTCACACTGTTCTTCTCTTTCTGTCTCCTGCCTTTGGATATCCTCTTCTTTCTCCAAAAATTTTCAACTATTTCCAGAATGATGCATCTCTTCTCTGCCCTCACCAAAAGTCCAGATCTTTCAATAGAGCTTAGTATTGGCAAGGTTAGGGTAGGGAATGGTTGGAGCATTAGGATATGAATGACAAGAAATAGATATTTAGTTTTTTAGAAGAGCTTCTTAGAAATAAAAAATCTCAATTAAATTGTGAGGGTTGTGGGGACCAAAAGGAAATGAAGAGTTTCAGTGAAGTGGAGGATGCAAAGCCTTCTCCAATCTCTTATTATTAATTTTTGAAATCAAGGAGATAGCCTTCCAAGAGGTGGTCTCTGAGATGCAAAGACTTGGAATCCCCAGCCTCTGTGTCACACGTGCATCTTGTGGTTTGCTTGGTTTGGGGTACCAGCTGTCATGAGGTGCCTCAGATTACTCTGTTGACATCTGCCCCCTACACAAACACAGCGTTTCCTGGCTCCCAGGAGTAGTTTTCTCTGAACTCTAGCTCTCTTTGCCCTCTCCACAGAATTTACCTTCCTCTTCCCAGAAGCCTTGTCTCACATTGCCCCCTTTCTATTTCTGCTCTAGGATTCTCAGCTGCCCACACTGGGTGTCAAATGTGTTATTATCCCTTCATCCTGGTATGTCAGAGGCCCAGGAGGCTGACCCAGCTTATCTGCTCATCTCTGCATTTCCACACCCAACTTCAAAGCTGCTTGTCCTTTGAAATAAACAGGTTTGTGTAGGAATGGCTTCCTTATTCCTAAGTGGGAGTGTGTCAGTGGAGTGCATGTCCTGACATACCCTCAATTTCTCCTGCCCACAAACTTACTGCTCTTGTGTTTGGCAGCAGCCAACTCAGCAAAACAACTGATGGCCTTGTCTGCTGGGAGCCCTCAAAGCAGTAAACATTGCTGAGAGAGACTGGAGTCTCCCTGGGATAACCTTCCTAGTTATGAGTTATGCGAATAAGTAGTGCATGTCCTCTCAGCCCGAGAACACATCTTCTACAGCCCGAGGTTGTCTATCTCCAGTACATCTCGTTCACATCCAAGTCCCAGATCATAAAGCAGGCTGGGCGTTGTTAAACATCAGCCAAATTTTTCTTTTTATAAATGTAGAAACTGAGTCCTAGAGAGAGTGATGAGGACTAACATTTAACTGGGTAGCACTTAACTGCCAAGTCCTATGACAAGACTTTATACATAATGAAAGTACATTTTCAAAAAGTTAAAAATGTGACTCACATAAAAATTCATAATGAGCACTATCAAAGATTTATTTAACTCATTATTGAAAGTACTATTATTGAAAGTACTCATTATTGAAAGGGAAAAGCTGGTTAAGAGAGCATTAGAGGATAAGGGATTTATATAGACAGCCAGCAAAGAAATGCTAAAATAAGTTTGCAAAGTTATATTTGGAATTGGAACAGGTCAATCGTGCTGTAAATTGGGGGGTTATGTTTTTCAACCAGATGGAAATCATTTATAACTTATCAATGTTCTATTGGTTAATCTCTAGCTTCATGAAGTCTGCACACTAGTCAATAGAAACGAGTAAATCAAACAAACTTACTGAGAATGAGGTAACCTCTGGGCAGGTTTGTTCAGCAACACCCTATACAAAACAACAACAAGAAAAGGTGACAGGGTAATCTTTTAGCTTTATTTCCAAGTTTCAGGAATTCTAATCTCCAAGAATTTAAGATGTAAATATCCGCATCCCATTTTAGACAAGCAGACTTAGAGAAGTTAGGTAAAAGGCCCAAAGTCACACAGCTCCATGGTGGAAGAGCCAGAGAGAGCACGTGGTCATCTTCATTCCCCACTAGGGATTTTCTTGTTTGTTTATTTTCTGTTTTTTAAGCATATTTTATTGATTATGCTATTACAGTTTTCCCAATTATTTTCACCCCTTTATCCCTCCTCTGCCCGGCACCACCCTACCCTCCAGCATTACCCCCTCCCTTAGTTCATGTCCATGGGTTGTGTATATATTCTTTGGCTTCTGTTTCCTATACTATTCTTAACCTCTTCCTGTCTCTTTAAGATATTGAATAAGCAACTTCTATGTATCAGGCACTCTGCTAGTATAGAAAACTGAGTGGAATAGACTCAATCCAGTCTTTATGGGCACACTACAGTAGGAAAGATGCACATTCACAAATGAATACAAGGGTGGTGAGAATCACAAATTCAAGGAGCTGTAGGAGTAGAGGGCCTTATCTGGGTGTTCACAGACAGCTTCCTGGAGGAGGCACTTTACCTTGTCTAGTATTAAAATTGGCATGGGTGATGGGTGGTAAAGCAGTTCAAGAATTAAACCAACCTCTGCACTGAGACTGAGTTTGTACCTGAATTAATATTTCCTAGTCTAAATGCTAGGTTTTAAAGAGGAGAGACCTAGTTGTTAGACCTTTATTAGCATATTACTGCAGCTTACCCAGGAGGAAGTTCAAAGTCAATGGTTTATTTATCATCTTTAGAGAGGATAATTAACTGCTTCTTATCTCCACTGATCATACATTTCTAAGATTAGAAAATACTTCTGTAGAATAAAGTGCCATAATCTCTGTGCACAAGGGCTTGTGGCCACCACATACTCCAATTCTTAGTTCAGTGATGAATCCTATCTAAATAACCAAATACTCTCAATGATAGACACCACATCAAAGGGCAACCTAATTTATTTTTTTTAAGTTCCAAATAATTGAAAGTTCCTGTTGATGCTGCCCCTAACTTGGCTTTCCTGTACCTTCTACCTAGTCCTAGTTTAGTCTTCTAGGACTGCCTAGAAAAAAATCGAGTCTGTGTTTCACATAAAATTGAAGAATAATCAAACGATGCTAAAGAGAATAGGAAAATATCTTTAACCCTTACAAAAATACATCATAGTTCAATTCATGAAGTAAGCTCTCATCTTTCACTGTGCGTCAGAAATGCCAGAACTTATTCTGAGTGCAGAAATGTTCCTGAAGTCTCTGTACAGCCCAGCTGGTTTACATTGCTACAAGGTGTTGGAGGACAGAACTCTCAAACACTGATGGCTTTTTAACTCTTTCCTGCTTCCGAATTTCAGGACCAACTTGAATGGAAGGATTTTCTGTTCTCCCCTGTGCAGGCCTAGGCCTGCATTACATGCACTACTATACTGGGTCCCTTTATAAAAAATCCTTTTGTGTGTGTGTTTGTTTAATTAATACACTTTATTTTTAAGAGCAGTTTTAGGTTTATAGAAAAATGGAGCAGAAAATACAAAGGTCCCACATTTTTAGTATCTCCCCTCACCCCAGTTTCCCCTATTATTAACATCTTGCATTAATGTGGTACATTTGTTATAATTATTGATCAAATATTGGTACATTCTTATTAACTAAAGTTTATTGTTTACGTTAGGGCTTACACTATGTTTTTAGTAATTCCCAGTTTCAGAGCAGCTTCTCTGTCATTCTAGATCATGAATCGAAATTGTTAGAATCAGTTAAGATCACCATATCCCTTAAAATGACCCAGCAGCCTGAAGAGTGGCTACTGATCCATTCTGCCTTCTCTCACTGTTCAAGACTGACAGGACAAGATTCTTATCAAAATCAATGTCGGTGAAGCTCCAGTCACAATTTGTGAGATGTTACATTAAAGAATCTTCTATAACACATATAGACTGCATTCAGATTTTTAGACTTTTTCTCTGGAAATAATTGCTACTGATAACTTTACTATTAACCCTCATGAAACTCAGGATGGTATTTAGTGATTTCATATGTTGCTGAGCTGGGCTTTTTAATCTGGGCTTCAGGCAAATGAAACTATGTGCTGTTTTCATTTCCAAAGCTCCTACTGAGAGCTGCCTCTAACCTGTTCCCCTTTTTTTAGTCTGTGGGATCTAAATTATAAATTTATAAAAGAAATTTTTACTGTGTCCTCCAAGTAGGCCCTATGTGTTCTCTTCTCTCATTCTTCATTCACTTAATACCCCTACCCTAGAGTGCCCTTCCCATACTTTTTTCCACCAGCCTGCCTTCTTCACCTCTCCCAGCTATTCCTATCTCTGCCAACTGACATTCTGGACATAACTCAAGACCTTTCTCTCCTCAGAAGCTAAAGCTCACATGAAACATTCTCTTGACTCCACACTGAACTGGAGAACTCGTTACTGTTCCTGACCCCACATCCTCCCAAATCATGTCACTGTCTTAAATAAAACATCTCAGTGGTTTCCCATCCAGCTTTGTATTAAATCCAGACTCCTCACTGTGGCACACAAGCCCTGCACCACATCCTGGTCCCTGCCTACCTCTCCAAGGTCACCGGACAACTCCCCTCCTGATTAACTACATTGCAGAGTTGACAGCTGTTCAACTTGGTTGATTCACTAGGTCAGTGGTTCTCAAAGTGTGGTCTACAAATCCTTAGAATGATTTTCCTAATAATGCTGAGACACTTTTTCCCCCAACTGTGTTGACAGTTGCACTCATGGTGCAAAGGTAGGTTATGGTAAGGAAACTGCTGGTGTGGAAAACACCACAAAGCAAGACAGTGGGGCCAGTCTGTACTCATCATTGTATTCCTCTCAGCCACACATTCACTGTTTAAAAACTACCAGGTTCACCAAATACTCTTCTTTATGAAGCAGTAGAAATTATTATTTTTTAATTATTTTATTGTTGTTCAATTACAGTTGTCTGCATTTTCCCCCCACCACTCCTTCCCACTCCAGCCAAACCCACCTCCCTCCCTTGCTTCCTCCCTCCCCCTTGGTTTTGTCCATGTGTCCTTTATAGTAGTTCCTGAAAACCCTTCTCCCCATTCTCCCCTCCCCCCTCCCCTCTGGTTACTGTCAGATTGTTTTTTTTTTTTTAAGATTTATTTATTTATTTATTTTTTGGTGGGGAGGGGAGGAAAACATCAATGTGTGGTTACCTCTCACTTGGCCCCCACTGGGGACCTGGCCTGCAACCCAGGCATGTGCCCTGACTGGGAATCGAACTGGCGACTCTTTGGTTCACAGCCCATGCTCAAATCACTGAGCTACACCAGCCAGGGCAGATTGTTCTTAATTTCAATGTCTCTGGTTATACTTTGCTTGCTTTTTTCTTTTGTTGATTAGGTTCCAGTTAAAGATGAGATCACATGGTATTTGTCCCTCACCACCTGGCTTATTTCACTTAGCATAATGCTCTCCAGTTCCATCCATGCTGCCACAGAGGGTAGGAGCTCCTTCTTTCTCTCTGCTGTGTAATATTCCATGTGTAAATGTACCATAGTTTTTTGATCCACTCATTTACTATGGGCACGTAGGTTGCTTCTGGCACTTCACTATTGGAAATTGTGCTGCTATGAATATTGGGGTGCGTGGTTCTTGTGTATTGGAGTTTCAGGGTTCTTAGGATATAATCCCAGCAGTGGTATTGCTGGGTCAAAAGGCAGTTTCATTTTTAGTTTTTGAGGAAATTCCATACTGTTTTCCACAGTGGCTGCACCAGTCTGCATTTCCACCAACAGTGCACTAGGGTTCCCTTTTCTCCCCATCCTCTCCCACGCTTGTTTGTTGATTTGATTATGATGGTCATTCTGACTGGGGTGAGGTGGTTTTAATTTCTCTCTCTCTAATGGCTAGTGATGCTGAGCATCTTTTCATATGTTGCTGGGCCCTCTGAGGCAGTAGAAATCATTAATTTCATTCAATTTGACCCTGATGACACACTCTTTTAATATTTTATATGATGAAATACTAAGTAAACATCAAGCATTTTCTTATGGAAGTGGGCTTGTGTGACGCTGAGTTGCCAATTGAACTGGTCATTCTTTAAAAAGAAACATCAATTTTACTTGAAAGAACTACTAATAAACAAACTAAGGTTAGTCAAAACTTAGGTAGTTAGCAGATGTTTTCCAGGAAATAATGAAGGAAATCTTTTATTTCAAGAAAAATAACTTGGAGTATTTTTTTGCCAATAACAAAATTTGAGCTCTCAGTCTGCCACTAAATCCAGTTTCCCAACACCTAAAGACTTTTTTTTTCCCCGATACTAATGATGATATTAAGAAATGTGATTTTTGCCCTGGCTGGTGTAGCTCAGTGGATTGAGGACTGACCTGTGAACCAAACGGTCGCCAGTTTGATCCCCAGTCAGGGCACATGCCTGGGTTGCAGACCAGGCTCCTGATGGGGGGCACATGAGAAGCAACCACACATTGATGTTTCTCTCCTTCTCTTTCTCTCTCCCTTCCCCTCTGTCTAAAAATAAGTGAATAAAATCTTAAAAAAAAAAGAAATGTGATTTTTTACATATTGTGTAATGAAATGTTTCAATATTTGGAATATTTGTATAACTCAATGAACTAATTGCATTCCATATGGCTAATGTATATTTTTAAAAATCTATGAATGGGTTAAAAATTCCTTCAAATACCTAAGATATAACAATGAATTTTAATGTAATAGAGGACAAAAACTTTATTGTTATGGTTTACAGTTTTACATTGCAACTAACATTTAAGAAAATACCACTGATTGAACTTTGGTTTAGTATCAAAGAAGAATACCCACACGTACCTGAAAAGGCTATTGAATATTTCTCCCTTTCCCAACAACAAATCTGTGGGAGGCCAGCTTTTCTTCACGTAGTTCAACCAAAGCAGCATATCACAACAGATTGAATGCAGAAACAGATATAAAAATCTAGCCATCTTCTATTAATCTCTAAAAGAGATTTGTAAGACTATAAAATTGATGCCAGACATTTCACTAATTTTTGTTATGGAAAATACAGTTATTTTCTGTTAACAGGTAATGAATTTAATGTTATTTTTAGTTAATTAATAAAAATTTAAACTCTCAAATTTTAATAGATATTAAGTACATGTCAATAGACATAACATAACTTGCATGAGCAAAAGCTCTTTGGAGTCTTCAATAAATTTTAAGAGTTTAAAGAAACCTGAAACTGAAATGTTTGAGAGCCACGGAGTCTAGAACAACTTTTAATAAGTCCTCCAAGTCTAAAAATCTATATTTGACCACCTGTCACAAGTTCTAAATGAATACTGCCTGAGAGCATCCAAATTGGAAAAAATATTCTTATTTTTAAAAACTATATGTATTTCACCCTCTGGCAGGATACTTGATCCATCTGCTACACTGCTTCGCTGTATACAATCACATATAGGGCATCTTCTAATAAACTTTTTCTCTACCCCTATCCTTTTCCTCCTCTCATCCCATTTTCAATCCAACCATTAGCTCAACTCATGCTCTATGTTTGTTTTTCCTAACTTTTTCCTTCTACTAAATAATTGTTTACTGAGAGAATTACAGCTTAATCAATATTTAAATTTTGTTTCCAGGGTCACCACCCTTTAGGACATAGAACCCTTTGTTCTTGGTCACTTGCCCAAGTAGATCTTTAGGAATAACATGGTTAGTTGGTCTTTCTATTTTTTAATGATTTAAAAATTCAGAGTTCAATTTTTTAGAAGTAGTAATTAACTAAAAGATATTTTAACTACAGCTAGCACATGGAGCCTATGGTTTCACAGATATTATTGCTTAAAACAAGTTTCAGTTTTTCAAAAGTTATATTTGAAATATATCCGTGACAAAATATAAAGGAAATACTAGTATAGTTGGTACATGGAAAGGGCATACTCATGAAGGTATTCCTTGTTCAGCTGGGTTTTGGGAAACCATGACCCAAAGAGAAGCCCTGGGTCTCTACTCCACCATAAC
Source organism: Micronycteris hirsuta (assembly GCA_004026765.1). Classification (NCBI taxonomy): domain Eukaryota; kingdom Metazoa; phylum Chordata; class Mammalia; order Chiroptera; family Phyllostomidae; genus Micronycteris; species Micronycteris hirsuta. Next base: position 18,861 of record PVJI01024295.1, read on the forward strand.
AGTCCCACCATGGACCCTTTCACCCCTTCAACTTTCATCTCAGAATTATTCAGTCATACTTTTCTGTAATGAAGTCTTTCAAATTGATTTTTTTGCTCAAGCCAAATGGATAAAACTCCCCTAAAACACCTTGTTCAGAATGTTATGTAAATGTTTATAATGCAGAAGGTGCGAAGAATTATATGTAGTTAAATAAATATGTGGTTAGCATGATACAATTTCTAAATTTCTTAGAAGCATAACTTCATTTAGAATAGAACATAGTTTAATCTGGTTGTAAGAAGAGGATATTTTAATTGCTAAAAAATTAATGGACCAATATAAATTTTTTATAACATTCAAGGAAAAGAAATTAAATAAGCATTGCTCTCATCTCTTTAGACTAACTTATGGCTTTTAAAAAAGCTTGTTGGCTTGACACTTTGCCAGCTTTCTATAATGAAGAAGAGTTTAAAAAACTATTTTTTTCCCAAATAATTTCCTTTTTAAAAAGAAAAGGCATAGTTCATATTATTTTATTATATAGTGCTGACTTATACTTTAGAGAAGGACTTCGTTTGTGTGTGCACTTGGAACATTTCCTTATACCCCCAAATCATTTCTATTACCTATTGCCTATGCTTAGAATGCTACCACTTTAGATTTATTCCCTTAGGGTAAATATTGCTTCCCCTTTTCTATAGTACAATTGCTGCTGTGATAGGAGGCATATTAACCAATAAGCACTTTGGTAAGTATAGTATGTTTTTTTTCATGCCTAGGCAAGCATTTGGCTGCAAGTAAGAGAAAACATATAATGACTTGAACAAATAGCAATTCCTTTCTTCTTTCATAATGAGAAGGCCACAGATGGGTGTTTACAAACATTTTTTCACCTCCTCAAAAATATAAGGTCCAACATCTTCATGATGCTCTTGGCCTTTCATTCAAAGTCACACAATAGGCACCAGGAGTCTAGACAAAATATTCTCAGGAGAAAAAGGGATCAGCAAGAAAGAAAAGGGTTCTACTACCCTTTTCTGTTGGGTGGTCAAAAAGCATGTTCATTTTACAAGGATTTCAGAGGCTTTTCCAGAAGGCCTTCACTAGGTTCCTGCCTCTGTTGCATGGCTACTCATGGATGCATGGAAGACAGTAAATTGGTGCTTGGCTTCCCAGCCTCCAAGAAAGGAGATAAAATATATCACATAATCAGGACTGTAAAAGACTAAATAAACAAGGAAAAAGGGGGATTGAGAGAAGATAAAAGATTAATGAAGTAGAAAAAAAACTAGGTCATAACGGTAATCTTTTACTGATTGAATCCTAACTCTGTTCCATAGACTGTGCTATGTACCTTAAGTAAATCATCTCATCTAGTTCTCATAAAAATCCTATAAGGTAGATAAGAGTAGCTCATTTACAGAGAAGAAAAGCAAAGTTAACTGTTTTCACAAGGACTTCTATTAAGGTCATAATTTGACCTGAGCTTGTTCTGACTTCCACACCACCTCTCCTGGGACCAGCTCTTCGAACAGGCAGTTCTGTCTTCACTGTAGGTCTCATATCACACTGCTCCAGAATGCTGCAGCAAATTGCAAACTGCCTGAAATGCAGAGACACTTTTCAGACCTTTCTTAATGAGGCAGAGTGAGCCAAGAATGCTTGAATTAGTCTTAGCAAACGCCACTGTAGCACTTCTGCAATGATTACCTGTCATTTTTTCAGGTTTTCTGCTATTGGAACTCCTTACTTCAATCAGATCAGAATACTGACCTGATGCACAGTGGTTTCTATACATTTGAGACAAGGAGCCAGTGTGGCTGGAGCAGAGTAAGTGGAGAGCGGAGTGGGACATAACAAAGCCAGGAACTGACAGAAGCCACATCATGTAGGGCCTTAAGGCCATTTAGTTTATGGTCTGCCCCTTATCACTGGATACTTCTTTTGTGCCAGGCAGTATACTATAATACTTAGTTATGTCATCCCATTTCCTTTTCATCTGTCCAACCAGCTTAGAAGTGTGTGGTATTAACAGGTTTTGAACCCACTCCCTTTGAACACAAGCTTGCATGCTGAACTCCTGACCCTGCCTCTGAGCACTGGTATCTAAATAAGTAACTACTTCCCAGCATGATCCATGTACCCTTAAGATTGTGAACAGAGTAGTGACCAATACCAAACTCTAGGGAAGCCTGGGAAGGAGCACGTGGGCTAGATTTTGAAGATACAAGCAGAATTTTCCCACAGGCATGCTTTCTTGAGGGAACAATATGTGCAAAGACTCAAAGATGAGCATTAATCATTACAGCAGCTTATGTTTATTGAACTTTCGTGCTGTGCTGGTTTCTGCAGTGAATATTTTACTTATCTGAGTTAATCCTCACAACAATCCTATCAGGTCAGTATTGGCCCCAGTTTACAGATGAAAAAAAACGAGGTGTGGAGAGATTAGTTGTTTGCCCAGGTGACTAAATAAACACTACGCTTGCTTAATCAATGGTGAGAAAAGTAGTGAACGTAGACTGGCAGGTGTCTAAACACAGCCATAAACAGAACTCTGCCACTAGAATCAGTGTCCCTAACTATTCCACTGAGAGCTTGACGTCTCCAGGGAAGTGAAGGGTGTTTTGTGGGGCTTTGTGATATGTGTTCTTGAACCTGCTGAAGGCATTCTCTTTTTGAGTTTTATATTCTGTAATCTCTTTCCTCTGAAATCCTAAAGCATACCTTTGTGCATTTTTTACATGCTTCTTCCTTTTCTCTAGACTATAAGGTCCCTGGTGATTCCTCATTTCTCTGATTCCTCAGTACCTAGTGAGATCAGAGGTTAAGAGTGTTTTGAGGATCATTAAACCATCAACCCTCAGGCATGTGGTAGGTGTTCTGTAAATATGTCTTGAAAAATGATCACTAAGCTTATTTAACAAAAACTTAAATTGATAATGGATTTGTCCTGGGCCAACAATCAATATTCATCATACAGAGGGTATGTACCTAATTTTATTTCAATTTCTTAAGTATTTTTTAAACTATATTTTATTGATTATGCTGTTACAGTTGTCCCACTTTCCCCCCCTTCTTGCCCCCCACCCCCACCCTCCCTTTCCCCACCCTTTAGTTTTGTCCATAGGTCATAAACATAAGTCCTTCTGCTTCTGCACTTCCTATACTATTCTTAACCTCCCCCTGTCTGTTGTCTACCTACCATTTATGCTACCTGTTCTGTGCCCCATTCCCACCCTCTCCCCCTACCACTCCCCTGTTGATATTCCTCCATACCTCATATAACTCCCTTCAACATTTCATACAATAAAGGCTGGGTGGTGATGAACTTCT
>PVJI01024296.1:0-22212 GCA_004026765.1 Micronycteris hirsuta
TTGGGTAGGTTTTCTGAAGAAATTCTGTAGCCCGTCCAACTTGAGCTTTACCAGTTTCTGGCGGCTGACAACGTGGGCGAACAGCACTAGAACGTTTTATGATCATTCGTACAGCCCACACGTGTTTTCTAAGCACTGACTGTGTGCCTGGCATTGCTCTCGGTGCTGGGGATACAGGGGTAAACAAATTAGATAAAAATCCTTGCCATCCAGAAGACCTTCATGTTCTAACGGGGGACATCAAATCAGAAAGATGAACGGCAAGGACAGTAGTGCTGTAGGTACTCTTACTAAATAAGCACTGCAGTGACCGCCGTGGTTTGTGTGGTATTTATAGTTTCAGAAGCGTGCCCGTGTGTTCTCTCACAGGGGCTCTGCGCATCCGATACGGCAGCAGTCTCCATTACGGACGAGGGCACTGACGTCCCTTCGTGTTGGATAACTTACCTAATAGCACCTAGCCAGGGGGTTGTCTGACTCCAAATCCCATGAACTCTCACCCATGCTACGGTGGTGCCTTTTCTTTATTCTGTGGTCGGTGTTAGGCATAATCACTTAAAAATGCAAAATCATCTTTCCAAAGTTCCAGACTCATTCACAGTAAGCATAATTTTAGAAATCAAAGTCCTTTGTTAATCGCGTTTTTCTTAAATGGAGACAGAATTGAATGTGATCACGTGCAGTTTTTCGATTCTCATGTGGCCAAATTTCCAGTGATCAAATGAGTAGAATTTGCACCAGTAGTAGGAACTGGATAGCAGCTGTGTAAGTGAGAAAACAGGAGACCTGTTCTTAGTATTTGGTAATGCTGACTTGTGTTCTGCTTAATTGAGTCTTGTTGAAATACTAGATTTCAGCTGCTGCATAACAAATTATGTACTTAGCAATTTAAATGTCACAGATTTATTATGTGTTTGAAACATTGTTAAGTTTTTGTGGGTCAAGAGCTGGGTTCTCTGCCTAGGGTCTCACTAGGCTGCAAGTAAAGTGTCAGCTGGGATGAGTTCTTATTTGCGGGCTTGAGTGCGGAAGAATTCACTTCCAAGCTCACTCAGGCTGTTGGCAGAATTCACTTCTTTGTAGTTGTGGCACTGAGGGCCCCAGCTCCTTGCTGGTTGTGGCTCCTAGACACCGCCTGCAGTTCCTTGCCACATGGGCTTTCTCGGTGTGGCTGCTTTCTTCATCAGGCCCACAGGGAGTGTCTCTTGAGTAAGTCTGCCAGCAAGCACAGGAATCTTAGATAATGTAATGTGGTCACTGGAGTGATAGCAAGGCACGTTCAGGAGGATGGGATTGTACAGGGCTGTGAACGCCAGGAGGTGGGCATCATGGGGGACACCTTAGAGTCTGTTTGTCACGGTGGAAACCCTCCTCAGTGCCACAGAGATACACTGAGGACACTGATGTGCCTGCAAGCGGGTTAGAGGCCCCAGCGATGCAAAGGTGAGTCGGCACCACCTAGTGCTGAAGGGCTCTAGTGCTCACTATCTGGGAGGAGAGAGATTCTGAGCAGACCATTGCCAGACCATGTGAAAGGGCTGTAGAAGAGGTTTGTATACAGGTTCTTCTGGAACCCAAAGGAAAGAACGCTTATGTCTAGAAGAGCCAGAAAGGCTTTGTAGAAGAGGTGCTATGTGAGAGCCTTGAAGAGCAAGTAGGAGTTTGACAGGTAAAGAAGAGAGTAGATTTCCAGTGTATGTCAACAGCAGGTATAAGAGAGCCAGGTACGTAAGAGATGACTAGGCTTGGTGAGGCATGGGTAGATAATGTTGGTTCTCCAATTGTTTGTACTATTTCTAAGAGGTGTTTTTTACGTTATAGGTGGAGCTATATACCTTTCTGGAATTGACATGATTCACGGCACACCTGTACTGGACATAAAGCCCTACATAGCTGATTATGACTTGCCACAAAATTTGACTGAGCCTTTAGGGGAGTGTGATTTACAGAATAACCAGTATAAACCAAAAGCTGTGTCCTGGACTGATGGCAAGACTGACAGCTGTGCCCAGCAGCAGATCTCAGGGCATGATGCACCGCAGCCCTGCGGCCTCACCAAGGAGAAACCCACATGTGCCGAAGACAGAACTTCAGGAGAAGACGACGAGCCGCACAACGATGCAGCCACAATCCAGCGAAGCCCACCTAAGCACGGGGAGCTAGCCGCACACTTGGGTTTCGAATCCGGAAGTGGTCAGAGACTGAGTGTGGCCGAGGAGCAGATGGGCTCACACCACCTGGAGAAGAGCTTTGCGGAGGAGGGTACAGATAGGAGGCCCAGGAGAGGGAGAGAAGTAGTCGTCCCACAGGAAGAGCGTGTGGAAGTGCAGCCCGTGGCTCCTCGCTGCCCTTCCACGATGGCGGACACAGCCCACCGCAGTGTGGTTCCCGCCTGGGTGCGAGAGGCCCCTGTGGCCACCCTGGACGTCCGGTTTACTCCTCACGCAGAGATGGACCTTGAACACCTCGGCTCTGAAGGTAAGCCAGGTCCTTTCCATTTCTTATTTTTGAATGACAGATGAGCTTTCAGTAGGAGATTTAGCCACATTTGGGCTTTTACGTGGAGCCTGTTGAATGCATGGTTCTTATAAAACATCGTTATCTGGTTTCTCCAGCCCACGGCAGATCCTAGCAAGCATCCAGAGCAAAGGGCAGGGTTGCTAGGAGGTAGGTGCAGTGCTTCCGGTAAGATGTAGCCAGTTAGGAAGGAGGCGGCAGATTTCATCTGCCGCTAGAGGGCTGTACTTCTCATTCCTTCCTAAGGCTTTAAGTTTAAGCAGCGCATTAGATTTTTAAATTGATGTCTTTATTTAAAAAGTTATGTTTATGAATGTTGTTTTAGCACTTTGTACAGTTGAAAGGGAGGAGGAACTTCAATTTGAAAAGGGTCGTTGTGGCAGAACCAAGCGGTACTGCCTAGAAGATACTCTGTACTTACCCCTTGACTCGTGGTTATTGTTGAGTGCTTCCTACTTGGGAAAAAAGTTTTATCTTTTTCAAACTAGTGCTGTACTTTATTGATTAAAAATGCTTTAAAAATTACAAAATATAGCTATAAAACAGGGATTGATCTATAACAGGCAGCAGAATTTAGAGCCAGGACAGAAATAAGAAAAGACTTCAGAAAGTTCAGAGTCCAGAAAAGATGAAAGATTGAAATGAGGGGACGGAGGTTGGTAGTAGAATAGAGTGCTGTGGGAACATGAGGGAGAGGATTCTGACTTGGTCAGTTGGGGGTTGGGGGATCTGGGAGGGCTTCCTGGAGGAGGAAAAAAAAGTATTCGAGCTGAGCCCAGAAGGATAAGTAGGCAGGGGAGTGAGGGAAGGCACCTATGCCAAATGAACAGCCAGGCAAAGGTGCGGAGTTTCTAGCAGACACACTGTTACTGAAGTGTGTGAATTTTTTTCTGTTTTTTCCCCTGTTTTTTCCCTTTTTTCTTTTTTTTTCTTTGTTGTATGTAATGCTTTTGGAACTCTGCTTTTTCGAGTGGCCTTAGTCGTTTTATTAGCCATGCAACAAAGGAATCTTAGCAGTGTGTGATTGGTTGTTGGTTTTTGGCCCAAAATTGAACTTCATGCCTTCGCTTAATTTACCAACTTATTTATTGGATATAGCCAAGAATGAATTTTGGCTGTTTTCTAAAAATTGAGTTTACTTATAGAAGGGTAAAAACCCACAACTACTCTAGATGATATTTTGAACAGGAACAACATTGTTTAAAGAACATGCCTTTCTGGAAGGGCCCGGCCTTCATTTGGATGTATATGTCATCTTGTACCTATTAAAAATTAGATCACAGTTAATTAAAAAAAGTTTTTTATCCTCACCTACAGACATGCTTATTAGTTTTAGAAAGAGGGAAAGAAAAGGGGTGCAGAGGGGGAGAGAGAGAGAGAAAGAGAAACCAATCGGTTGCCTCCTATACGTGCCCTGACTGGGGGGACCTGACCAAACCTGCAACCTAGGCATGTACCCTGACCAACCTAGGCATGTGTCCTGACCGGAAATCAAATCTGTCACCTTTCTGTTTACAGGACGACGCTCCAACCCACTGGGCCACACTGGCCAGGGTCACAGTTAATTTTTTATTTGACTATTTTTTAAAATTAAAATATCTACAGTGCTATATATGCAGGAGGTTTTGCCATTTGGCAGGGTAAATATCTATTCATCTGGGTAGAATGGGATGGCCTGTTCTTTCGTGATGGCATTGAACTTTCTCAGTGTATCTGTTTCCCAGTTTTCATAAGGACTCTCACGTCCTTGTTCCTTGGAGAATGTGGTGTCACTTAACTGTTGGGCCGAGACGCCTGTTCTCTGACGCACCCTCCCTTGCTCTGGGTGTGTGTGAGTTTAGTCCTCTTTCTTGTGGCTTTCTGAGAATGCTGGGACTGTGACGTATTTCCCTGAACATGCCTACATTTCTTCTGAGAAGAAAATGACAAGGAATTGAATTAAAGTCTACATTAAGCGTAGAAAAGTGACATTCAGGTTGCCAGAAAACGGAAGCTCAGCTCTCCTACTAGGGGACTAAAGGAAAATATCACCATGATTTTTTTGTTCAGCAAGTGAGGATTTGGGGCAGATACTTAAGTTGAATGACACTTGAAAGCTTCCTGAAGGAAAAGGTATTAATCTAAATACCACTTGAAGGTGACATTTTCTGTAATGACTGACTAATTTCCAAACCCTGTTCATTTCAAGTGATATTCAGGGAACCAACCAAACTCCTCAATGAAGTTCACTGTAATAAAACTGTCCTGCATGAGTGTGAGCGTTAAGTTGTGGTGTTCTCATTGCAGATGTCGGTCGGGCCTCATTTAAGTATTTTCGGTCAGTAGAGGAAGCAAGGCGTGCCATCGAGGCCGTGCTGTCAGCCGACCCTCGGTCTACGTATCGGCGGAAGCTCTGCCGGGACCGCCTTTTCTACTTTACCATAGACACAGCCCACGTCACTTGCTGGTTTGGTGACGGCTTTGCAGAGGTTCTAAAGATCAAGCCGGCTTCTGAGCCTGTTCACATGACTGACCCTGTGGAGTCCTCGGTGTCCCTGGGATCGTAAGTAGCTTCCGTCACGTCCTTAAGACAGCCCGTTTGACTTTGGTCGTGACTGGTGGATTTTTTAGTACAAGCTAATGATGTGCCTTCTTTGCAGAAAGAAGCGCCACTTTGTGGTCTCACTGTTTTGATTGATTTAAGTTGTTCATAATATTTATTTGAAAAACATGTACATATTTTAATAAACGTATAGATAAAATGTAAAGAAATTGCCCTATGCTTCTTGACTGGTTACTGTTGAAGAACCCAAAGGTATGCCGTCTCAGTGATGTTGGGAAGAAGCTGATTGTTCTTGGCACGTGATAAAATTGGGCAGAGATCATTTTAGCAGGGACTGTCAAGCTAAGGGAACTTGCTCATATTGGTTCCTGTTTGGAAAAGCCTGACCTCTCTATTTTATTCTAAATCAGACTGAGTTACTATATCTTAGGAAACAATCAAATCAAAAACAAGTAGTTATAAAGCTCTGTAGAGATTGAACCCCTGTGCTTCAGAGACTGTCTCTCTCTCTCTCTCTCTCTCTCTCTCTCTCTCTCACACACACACACACACACACACACACACACACACACACACACACACGTGTATGTATATATTTAATCCCGATTCCAGAATAGAGACTCATATTTCTTTGTATCAAAAAAGAAAGTTACCCCGAGAAGTCCAAGAAGATAACTTTTAATTACTGGTTTATTTCTTATTTATTCTATGACTGTCTGTTGGGTTAGGTTTTGGTGGTAAAATGAGATGCACAAGATGCAGTTCTTGTTGCACATCATAGTTAGTAGAGGAGGAAGACATAAGGACATTACTGTACTACAGTTAGATAAATCAGTAACTAAGTCCATAACATGGTTCCTGTGAGTGCCACCGCGTGGGAAGCAGTCATAAGAATATATTGCCTATAGGTGATTTTATTGATATGATCTCACGTAACAAGATTTATGATCAGCATAACCAAGTTAGACACCTGTAAACGTGACGTGGGCTTTCCCAGTCACAATTGTAGATCTTAACACTTGATCGGTCATGGTTTTGGAAGGAGCCCTGCTGCCTGCAGATACTTGCACAGAGTCATTTGTGGCTGATGACAGTGCACTCCTGAATCAAACTGGGTTGTCTCAGAGGTCACTCAGAGCCTCTTGGGGAAGTATCTTTAATTTGATTTTTAAAAGCTTTTTATTTTGAGATCATAATAGATTCAAAAGAAGTTGCAAAAATAGTGCAGAGGTCCTGAGTACCCTTCACCTAGCTTCTAGCTGTGTTAACATCTTACATAACTGTAGTATATTGTTAAAACTAGGAAGTTGACATTGGATTAATCTATTCTAAATTTCCTCTTTGATGTTTTTTCTCTTAAAATTATTTTGAGACTGAATCAGGGCTTGAAGCACAAAATGTTGATACTTAAAAAGGAAAAAATAAGTCTGAGGATGATACCAATGAGCCTTCTAGAAGAGGACTGTTCAGTTGTTTGGGGTTTTTGTATCCATTCTCAAACTTCTAGAACTAAAATCCTAAATAAAATCCAGTTCAGGGTTCTGTACCTCAGTAAACAGGACTGGTTGGTGTTCCTAGGAAAATTGATTTCTACCTTTTTGCCTTCACTAGTGCGGTTCCTTTCATGAAGGCATCCTACACTGTCATCTGTCCCAGTTTGTTAGAGTTCCACTCAGTCTTTCAACGCCGTAGTCACGCCCACTAGCCAGGGGCGGGTCCTTCTGTTTCTTTTTTGTTTTTGCTCCTAGAGCATTGTGTTTGTGTGTTTCTAGTGGCAGCTGCCTTATTCCACTTGGCATTTTAGCTATTTAAGAATGCATTTCAGTTCAACACATTTTTAGATATTCGTAAGCGAAATGAAATGCGTATACTGCAGTGTAAAGTATCTGAGGGAAGGGGCTGCCTTATTGATATTTGTCTTTGATGTGGTGCACAGCAGCGGCCTATGCTTTTGCTGAGTTGTGAAAAGATGACACCAGTAGGTTGGAGTACGTACACATTTAGACTTAAATTTCCTCAGCAGTTAATTGAGTCATCTTAGAAAATATTCCAAGATTTTAGTCCTAAGGAATATTTTCTTTCTGAATCTAGAAGTCAAGGTGATTCATTTTCATTCTTTTTTTAAAAACATTTTATAAGTTTATTTAATAAGTGTAACAAGTCAATCTCTTTCTTTCTCTCTCCCCCCACCCCCGCCCTGCACCCCCAAAATCAATTTAAAAAGAAAAGAGTTTATTTGAGCCAAAGTGATGATATGGGAGGGAGCAAAATCTCAGCTGCTCCCTCAAAAACTTTTTTAATAAAGTAGAAACTGATTTTATTATTTATGCCTGGGGCAATTTTTGCTTCTGTATTGAGAAAGTTATAAAATACAGAAAGATACTTTTTACCTTTCTTCATATTTTTCTTGCATTAGATCACTTTAAGTGGTTTTATTTTCCCATCTAAAAATTGGGGAATAATATTATGTACTTCATATGGTGCATATGGGATTTACTTGAAGTAATACACCTAGAGCACTTAAAACGGTGTCTGGCACAGACTGAGCACCTGGTAGCATCTAGTTAATATTATCAGTCACACAATGGCTGCTCCTTTCAGGGAGCAGTGCACAGTCTGGAGTCAGGCACAGATTTTCCCCGCCTGTATCTTCATCTGCTTCCCCACAGACCCTGCACACCTGGGTGATCAGAACGGAAGTGGCCCAACCCCCTTTCCCTCTGTCACCTGACATACCTATAGCCACATCTGAGTAAACGGTGCTGGTGTGTTTGGATGAGGGCTTCTACTGCTGTGTTTTCATGGTGGGGTGAATCAGAGCCCGTCCAGTTGCTTAGTTATGACTGTGTATACTGTGTTAGCTTCATAAAATGTGAGCTTCGTAGAAAAAGAGAGTGATTTATTCGCAATACCTCAGCCATGACTCACTGCCTTGCGTATTGTAGGCTTTCGTTTGTTGAAAGAACGAGTCAGTTAATGGAGTTAAAAAAGTGAGACATGATTTGTTTTACTGACCTTTAGAAGCTGTCCTACAGAAGAACTCTTTTTTAAGGACGACTAATCTGTATTTGTTTTTATTTATTTTTAAAAGAAATTTTTATCTTTAAAAATTTTTTTTAATTTGGCCCGGCTGGTGTAGCTCAGTGGATTGAGCGTGGGCTGGGAACCAGAGGGTCCCGGTTCGATTCCCAGTCGGGGCACATGCCTGGGTTGCGGGCCAGGTCCCCAGTGAGGGCCATGTGAGAGGCAACCATACATTGCTCTTTCTCTCTCCCTTCTCCTCTCTCTGAAAATAAATAAATAAAATAAAATTTAAAAAAAAATTTTTTTTAATTTATTGATTTTTTTTTTAGAGAGAGAGATCAATTTGCTGTTCCACTTATTTATGCATTCATTAGCTGATTTTTGTATATGCCCTCACAGGGAGTCAGACCCCGTAACCCTGGCATATTGGGATGATGCTGTAACCAACTGACCTACGTAGCCAGAGCTATAATTGTTTTTAGTACAAACATAAATTACTCCTTGTTTTGTATTAATAGATTCTCTGCTATATCCCAGTCAAGTAATTCTATTTATTTTCTTACATGTAAACCCTCAGTATAAGAAATTGGGAGTAAAATCTTGTTAATATATATGTGTTAGAAATATGCCATCTCACCTACATGGAAATCATCTAATAGGATGAAATAATAGAGCCGGTGCTTACCATGCACCAGACACTGTTCCAAATGTTTTGAAAAATAAATAAGTATTTTCCTAAGTGCAATGTGGTATTCTGAATTGAATCTTGGAATGGATATAGAACATTTGTGGGAAAACTGGGGAGATCTGAATAAAGCCTGGAGTTTGGTTGATTGCAATGTGCCAATGTTGGTTTCTTAGTTTTGCCAAATGTACCACGGGAGTGTAAGGGAATCACATTGGAGGAAACTGGGTCACAGATATATAGGCACTTTTTGTACTACCTTTCCAACTTTTCTATATATCTAAAATTATTCCAAAGTAAAAATTTTATTTAAAAAATATAAAAAATAAAATCCTAAATATAATCCAGCTTAGTTCTCTGCGAGCTCACTAGTCTCTTCAATATTCCTAGTGTTTCACCTTCTAGCCCCTGCTTAAAACCCTCAGTGATGATCCTTCACTCCTGTCTTCATCAGGTGTGGACAGTGTTCATTATTAAAATGTCCTTCTTTTGGCCCTGGCTGGTGTGGCTCAGTGGATTGAGTGTGGGCTGCCAACCAAAGGGTCGTTGCCAGTTCGATTCCAGTCAGGGCACATGCCTGGGTTGCAGGCCAGGCTCCCAGTGGGGGACACATGGGGAGCAACCGCACATTGAAGTTTCTCTCCCTCTTTCTCCCTCCCTTCCCTTCTTTCTAAAAATAAATAAAATATTAACAACAACAACAAAAAATCTGCTCTCCAATAACTCCACCCGGGGACCACATAGCATAGGCCTCATTTCACTCCTGTGGTAGCTGGTCAGATGCCATTCCAGCTTCTCACCCTGTAGTCCTCTGTTATGTGTGCATCCCTGTTTTCTTCAGCTGTTTCTCATATAATGTGCTCTGAGCCTCTCTCCACCCCAGCCCTTGATTCCCTGAGTGTCTCGCTGTGAAGAAACTTGGATCTCTAGGTCATGAACTTCTGTCCCTCAGAAAGAGAAATAGTTTTAAGCAAGTGTTACCTCTTTTTTCCTCTTGGAAACTTTTTCAAAAGGAAAAGGGGCACAATTCTCTACTGTGGGTAAATGACATCTACCTTAGACATCTGCCTTTCCTTTTTGGTGCCTGTAGGTGGAGCCCTTGATAGCTGATTTTTGTCACTTGCTTGGAGATAAACTCCAGAATTTCAAGCTGTTCAGGTAATTTGGGTTTTCTGCCCTCCTGCCCTCCTGCCCCGGCTTTCTGGAACAGTAATTTCCACAAGAAATGTGAATGCTGGTGAATCACATATAGGAAGAGATTAGAAGGATGAGTGCCATATATTAAATTTTTTAATTGGAGCTTGGTTTAAGGGGTGGGGTGCATTATTCTAGCACGTGGAAGTTCTACAAAACCGAGAAGGCTTGTTAGTCAAACCTACAAGCATGTGTGTGCGAGGCATTCATTCTGTGTCTGCGTTTGTGACTTTTTCTCCTTGAAAAGAAGGACATGAAGTCGAAGACATGAATTCACCTCGTTGATAGTTTTCTTTTTATGATAATGGTCCCAAAGAAGGCAGATGAGGTCTCGATAATCATGAAATCTGTGTCAGTTACCAAACTTTTATCATGTCCTTGGTACGGGGCTACCTGCTTTTCACACGTTGATCCGAGGTCAGATCACATGCGCAAGCTCACACAGCTGGTCAGCATGCATGGAGGGTTTCAGCTCGCCCCCTCTGGCCCCAGCTTGCCTCTGCTGCCTCCGCCAGCGCCAACATAGACGCTCAGCACACCGTGCTGGTTTGTGTGAGGGCCAGCTGTGCCATGGCCTTACTGAGCACAGGACACCTTACTTAGAGTGATGTTCATGGGAATCCGACCACTAACTGAAGAACTGAGAGAGGAACAAAGGCAGAAACGTCCATTCCCCCCAGACCTGCATTTAACTGCCTGGAAAGCAGGGGGGAGATGTAGAGAACACTTGAGTTTCGCCTCAGAGACTCCAAGTGCTGTTTTCTGCCCTGCCCTGTGCTGGCTGTGTGATCTCGGGCAACTCGCTGCATGCATCTCCCACTCCCTGACCTTACAGCTGCTACAGGGGTCATACTTGGGAGGGTATTTTCTAAACTCTTTAATAGTCTGTGAATTTAAGTCATATTTTTATTGGGCCTAGAATCATTAACACCTTTTCTCTGCCCCTCTGCTCCCACTAACCTGGCTGGACAAGCAGACTCAGAATCAAGGGCTCCCTGAATCGGATGTGCATCTGTGCCTCTGTTTTCTTTGTTGTATACAGAAATGTGCATATTTTTTAAAAGGACTCCATTTGGCAAGTTATAGAATGTTTTGTTAAAGGAGCTACCACAAAGTGCCCTCACCTTAAGGACCCAGTTGACATTATGCCACATGCCCAAGGCAGCTTCTTCCCACCTGGTTCTCCCTTGCGGGGCTGCCCAATTACCAGGGGCCGCCTGCACCAGCCCTGCATGCAGGCACCAGCTTAGTCCCGTTTGCACACAGGATCCTCTTTGGTGCCCTTTCTTGTCTTCCTTCTTTCCTGATTTCAACCCAGATATTTCAGGAAAGTCTCTGCATTTCTTTTATAAGAAAATAAAATTGTAATTGTGGTATGGAAAATATATTAAAGTAAGTTCAACCTCTGGGACAGAAAAGAGGCAAGTTAAAGCTCAATGAATTGTAATAGGGAATGTTTTGTCGTTGATCCTAACCTGGAGAGTTAGAAATGACTCTTCAGCATCCTCTCTAGTCCACTCTGCCCCTGCTCCGCCTTGGTAGGTTCCCACAGGTGCAGCTCACAGAGGACTCAAGGTTTGGGTCGGTGCATGTGACTGCGTAACAAGCATAAGAAAAGCCTTTTTAGTGCCCACGGGTGGCAAAAACTCATGGATACACTCTGCTTTTTGATGCAGGGGGCACTTGGCCTGTGAATTCACACCACACAAACCAAATTTGCATGTGTGTGTGTGTGTTATGTTATGCTGATGAAAAAGGTAGGGTCGGATGCAACATAGTATTATCCATCTCTTCTGCCTTGAAAATGGCTTGAGAATTCTATTTAGATCCTTAACTAATTGTTTATGCCATTCAAACTATGGAAAATGTTTTTATTTAGTACTAACCATTTTTATTTAAAAAAATTACCCACACACTAAACAGTGAAAAAACTATAATAATTCTTCACACCTATATAGACATTATGGATTACAAACCAATTTTAAATCTGTTATTTCATTTGGTATCTTAGCAACAAATGGGTTAATTTTGCACATGAGACCAAAGCTGGGGTCCTAACCACTCATTCAAACTGGGGTCCACAAACTGTAACCTGAAGGCCAGGTCGGGCCTGTGGCCTGTTTTGGGACAGCCTAAGAGCTAAGGTCTTTACATTAAAAATAAGTGTAAACAAAACCAGATAAAAAAAGCCCACAGAACCCAGGACAGGCCGTGGCCTGCAAAGCTGAAAATGTTTTACTCGCTGGCCCTTTACAAAAAAAGTTTGTTGACCCTGATTTAGACCATAATTTCTCTGAAAAGGTGTTTTGGGTTCCTTCCTGCAAGGCTATTTACAAATTAAGTTTTGGGGTTATCGCGTGCTTCTAAGTCAGGGACCGTATTTTGAAAGGATTTAGTCATGTGTCTATATGAGAAAACTTACAAATACAACATAAATAGTAAGCATGTATTACAATATCCTATTCATATGTGTAAAAACAAGGTTATACAAGTCCGTGTTACACAGAAACTTCCAGAAGGGTAAATAAAAATATGCTAACAGTGGCTGCCTCTGGGAGGTGGTCTTTGGAGGCTCATTGGGGAAGAGAACTTTTCATTTTATTCTCTTCAGTATATTGTGGGTTTTTCCTAATTGTGAGCACACACATTTTTATACATGGAAATAAGAGAGTAAAATATTCTAACTTATATAAGATTTATAGATCTAAATACGTAACTACCCTTCTCTCTCCCGTTCCCCCCAGTTTGTTTGTTTTTTTTTTGTAAATATAGTTAAAGATAGTTTTACTTTTTCCTGGAGCATCATGTGTGGATCCTAAAACCAGAAACCACCCAGGTCACACATTAGCTGTGGAACTGAGCCAGTTTGGGACAGGTAGACTGGCTGAGCCTGGGCAGTTTGTTCCCAAGGGCGCACTGACGTTTTTTGTTCTTTCTGAGACAGGGCTTTGGATAAAGTATTGTGCCTCTGGGCAGAAGGCAGGCGCCCATGCGGATACTGTTGCTGGCAGAGGGCTGAGCGCCTTAGCCCAGTACTTGCCAAAGCTGTGCATTTCGTCCAATCTGGACTAAGGGACGGGTCTCTGCTTGCAGGATCCACTCACTCATCAGCTCCACCCACTGGTTCTCTGTCTGCATGCATTTAGTGAGCTCATGGGCCATGTGACTGGTGGGGATCACTTTCCCTGCATCCCCAACGCTGGCCCTTGCCCAGTGTCAGAATGGGAACTCTGAGCTCAGTCAGCAGGAAGGAAGAGGCTTGGAGCTGGGGATCAGCTGTGCCCATTGGGTAAGGAGGCTCCGCTGAGGTGGAGGGGGGGCAGACTAAGAGGAAGGACAGGCTGGCGTGTTGGCAGGTGGGAGAGCAGAGCTTGTGTGTGTGGGTGGAGTAGCGCTGCCAATAGATTTGGAGACTCAGGCTTTGCCTGGCTTGGGGAGGAGTCAAGGTCTGAGAGAACCGGCAGAGCCATGGCAGGACTGGGTCCCAGAGGGGTTAGGCCGGTTATCCCGGGGACCTCAGGGACTTCAACGCAGGGACCCTTCGTATCAGAGCTGGAGATTTTTCTTCCTTAATTCTTGCCTAATATCCTTTATTTTCCAAGATAAAAGGTCTCATTTGAAGATATCTTCAATATAGTAGGACAACACGAGTAAGGAGTGCTTGCAAATGACGAAGCAAGGGGGAAAGCAACATAAAATGGGTTGATTAGTGAAGCTATGCACAAAATGTCCACCGGGTCATAAGCGGGGAGGAGCTTGGTCGCCAGAGCTTGCCCTCTTTTCCTCTTGGGAATCCTACTACCACATGAACTAGGCTGGGTAGCCTGCTGGGTGATGACAGACGTGCCGCTGAGCCTCCACTGACACTGAACCAGTCACCAGACATGTAAATAAGGCCGTCGCACATGATCCAGCTGTACTGAGTCGGCCGAGATGGGAAAACTGCCTAGTCAACACAGAGAATCATGAAGGAAATAAATGTATGTTGTTTTAGGCCACTAACTTTGGGGTGGTTTGTTATAAAAGCAAAGCTAGCTTATACATTTAGCTACCATGCTCTTGAGCAGTGGAAAGCTGGAGTTTATCTAACAAAAGGGTTGACATGAAAAAAAGCCTTAAATGCTGAAGGGGTCTTTAGGGCAAGGCGAATTTTTGTAATGAAAGTCATGAAAGAGTAATAGTAAATAGTAGGCAACATTTATCAAGCACTATGAGTCAGATTTGAAGCTAAGAGGTTTCCATGGGTTATTTCATTATGAAGAAAGATACTAACATTATTTCCTTTGTACAGATGAGCAAACTGAGGCTCGGGTACAGTAAGTTACATTACAAAATTATGTAGCTTGGGATGGGGAAGGCTTAGGATATAAATCCTGAGTATGTCAAACTGCAGAACCAACCTTCTTAAACAGTAGCTTCAAGGTCTGTAGCCTAGGAGAATCTACAAATGGCAGTTGCACAGATACAAATGGAAGGACCAGAAGGCAGAGCTAAAACGGAGTTCACCGCCCCTCTCCCTGAAGTCACATCTCTGATTTCTGTATAAATGCAGAGTGAACTGAAGCATTTGTTTCTGCTACCAGCTAAAATCCCAATAAATGGCAGCAAAAAATAAAAGAGCAAATTAAACCCAAAGTAAGCAGCAGAGGAAAATAATAAAGATCAAAGCAGCTATCAGTGAAATAGAAAACACAAACAGAGGAAATCAATAAAACCAAAAGCTGGTCCTTTTGGGTCAATAAAATTGATAAACTTCTGGTCAAACTGATTTGAAAAAGAGAATTAATTAGCAATATTGGGAATGAGAGGTGAAACCTCTATAAACTTCACAGATATTTAAAGGTAGTATTATGAACAACTTTATGCTGGTAAAATTTAAAACTTAGATGAAATAAGTAAAATATATGAACTATATAAATTGCCAAAATTCACTTAAGAAGAAATAAAGAACCTGAATGGCCCTTATATCTATTTAAAAATTGAAATTGTTGTTAAAAACCTTACACAGAAAACTTCAGGTGCAGATGGCTTCATTGTTGAATTCTATCAAACACTTAAGGAAGTAAAAAATCTAAACTCTTCGAGATATTGAAAAGGAGAGAGAATATTTTCCAGCTCATTCTATGAGCCCAAATTACCTTGATACCAAAACAGAGAAAAATGGTACAAGAAAGAAAAGTATAGGCCAATATCTCTCATGAGTATAGTTGCAAACGTTCTCAACAAAATTTTAGGAAATGTAATCCAACAATATATTAAGGGATAATACATTATGACCAAGTAGGATTTATCCCAAGAATGTGGGGTTGGTGTGACATTAAACAAATCAGTCGATTCAATTTGCCATATTTATACACTAAAAAATAATAATCATACAATCATCTCAGTAGATGTAGAAAAAGCATTTGACCAAATATCCCTTCATGGTGAAAGGTAGGCCTGGGATTGGGGCAGTGTTTGAGATAAGAACGGGCTGCACCCTGGGACGGGGCAGGGGCTGGAGTGTGTGGAGATTCTTTAGCCTGAATGTGGACTGGTCCTATTAGGGAATCCAATGAATGAGACAAAGGGAGATGTTAGAAGGGAATGAACCACCACAAACCAGGGCAGTAGCCCCAGGGACTCCCTGTACAGAGAGGGGAGACCCTGGGAGAGTTGGCTCCACTTGTGCTGCTTCCATCCCTTGGTTCCCAGGCCATCTATCCTTCCTGCGGGGGGCACACCACCACACAGGAGCCTCTGATTAGATAAATACACTGCATCCTGCGGGACGGCAGTCTGTCCTTCCTGGGTGTTGCCTCAGAGATGGCGCATCAGTGTGCCTTTAGAAAGGCGTCTCAGCATTCTCTGAGGCTGGCCGCCTCTGGGTGCAATCTGTGGTGTCAGGCAGTGCAGCCCATGACCATGGCTTTACTGCCATACCTCGTTCCCTGGGAAGTGAGTCTCTGGTCATATGCTCTGCTCCGTGGGATCATCCATGCTTGTGGGTCGGGCAATCCTTTGGGTCATAGGGTGTCAAAAGTACCAGGATGAAGAGAGTGGGAATCATTAAGAGAACAGACGATGTCAATTTACAATAGTAGGCAAGGTGAGTGGTAAAGCAAAGGGGAAGAAAAAGGATTCTGTAGAATCAGAACGTTAATCTTGCTCTGTCATCTTGGGCGGAGGCTATCCACTTTCAAAGTCTGCAGGTTCTGGAAAATTCCTAAGAATTTTCAGTCTGAGTTATGTCTTTTCAGTAGGTATCCAAGGATTAACACTTCAGAGTTTTATGCTATGTCGATTGTTACCAGTGGTGGATAAGACTCTTTCCGTTGAGGCTCAAGGGCAGTTTTCCTCTGATGGCTTTTCAGAAACCTGTCTTCATATTTCACATCATGCAGAGGCTGTTTAGGTGGGTTTTTGGAGACATAAAAACAGAGGAAAAAGAAGTTTCAGATACTTTTCCTTATTTTTTTAATAGAGAATTTTTTTAAGGTTTATTTCTTTATTTTTAGACAGAGGGCAAAGATGGAAGAAAGAGAGGGAAACATCAATGTGTGGTTGCCTCTCATGCACCCCCTACTGGGGACCTGGCCTGCAACCTGGGCATGTGCCCTGACTGGAAATCGAACCGGCGACCCTTTGGTTCACAGGCCGGTGCTCAATTCACACCAGCCAGGGCAGCTACTTTTCCTTCTTGCATACCTATTTCTCATTAATATCCCCAAGGATGTGAGCCATTTCACAGTCATTCTGTCTTCCTTCTTCTTCTCCAGAGACCCACACAGGGCTGGGTGCAGGTAAATATTAAAAAACAAAACAAAACAAAACTGTTGAATAGAACGGCATTGTGCCCACCTTCCTTGCAGTGAGCTCGCTCTCAGCTAGCAGCCACTCGTTCTTCCCACGTCTCCAGCCTGGTGGATCTGTGCTGTGGCATGCACTGCTTCGGTCCTGAGAGGCTGGCCACGTTCCAGGGCAGTACTCGCTGCCTGATGAAGCCAGAGGAATGCCCGCAGCAGATGACCACATTCCCATCCAGTGTGCACATGGGGGTGAAATCACTGCAGTATTCTGTGGGGAGTCAAACACCATGGCCCGGGCCCCAACCAGACGATGCTGGCCAGTGCAGTAACAGGAACAGATTTTCCAGAATGCAGATTCCTTGCATCTTACTCTGTCCAGGGTCATTACCGTGGGAGCGTAGCTTTATCTTTTCCTTTGACTTCCAGCATTGTGAGATTGCTTCCGTAAGAAAAGGTTTTCTTACCTCCTCGCTGGCTCAGTGGCGGAATGGGCTGCCGTGGGAAGTTACGAGTTCCCTGCCTGGGGCGCTGGATAACTACTTGGCAGAGCTGTTGTGGAGGTGGGGAGGAGGACTCCCAGGCCCAAGATGCTATGAGTCTTCGGTGCCCATTGTCCCTAGGACGCCACCAGAGGTACACAATCTGATGCAGATTTCGCAACGCAGCTTTGAGGTTAGTGATGCAAGTTCATTCAGGAGAAAACTGTGGCGGGTGAGATGTCCCCCAGGCTGCTGCTGAGGCTTATGGGGCCTGACTCACGCTTCACAGCCCCTGCCAGCATCTCAGAGGGAAGTGATGTTGTCTCTCCATCTTCCTCCCCTCACCCCCTAAAGGTAGGCGGATGGTCGTCAGCTCTCCCCTCTTTCATTCCACACAAAACCCTTGGGAAATCTCAACCACACCCCTAGCTTTAACCCCTGCCTCTGTGATGATGAATCCTAACTCTGTGCTTCCAGCCTTGACCTCATCCCTTAGCAACAGACCCATATAACCAACAGTTGACTGGATAGCACCATCTCATCACCCTGCGTCTCAAAACCAGTGTGTGCTGAACTAGGACGTTTTCTCCTGCCCTCGCCACGACACCCCTCCCCCAGCCAGCCACCCACACAGAAACCATCCTCCATCTCCATCCTAAGTCTGCTTCTACCTGGCATCCTCGTCCTGTGCATTCCGCCCCTACAGCACCTTCCCCCTGATCTTTGGGGGTTTTGTGTGTGTTTTTTGTATTGTAATTATTTTGTTGTTGTTCAGTTATAGTTGTCTGCATTTTCCCCCCACCACTCCCCCCGCCCCTAGCCCAACCCACCTCCCTCCCCTGCTTCCACCCTCCCCCTTGGTTTTGTCCATGTGTCCTTTACAGTATATTTTATTTTTTAAGTGTATTTTTCAATTATAGCTTGCATTCAATATTATTTTGCATTAGTTTCAGGTGTACAGCATAGACAGTGCCTTTTGGAAAAAAAATCAGCCATTTTTATTCCAATTGCGTTGCCACTGATTTCATTACCCCTCTGCTGGGCCTTATTGCCTGGCCTCCCTTAGCGGGGGCTCCCTTTCCTAAGCCCCACATTCTGTGCTGCTGCCAGAGCGACTCTCCTTCAACCTAGGGGGGATTGCGTCACTCCTCTCCAAACAAATAAGCATAAAACATAAAAAGACTGCCGATACCAAGTGTTGGTGAGGATATACAGCAACCAGAACTCCCATGCATTCCTGGTGAGTGTGCGAGTGGACAGAAGACTTTGGAAAACTAGCAGCGTCTATTCGAGTAGATATGTGCACAGCTTATGACCCAGCAATTTCATTCCTAGATGCGTACCCAGCAGGTGAACATCCGTAAGAGCGCCAAAGGATGCGTGTGAGAAGATTGACGGCCCCCAGCTGCAAACTGCACATGCTCATTAATAATAGTAATACATTCATGAAATGGGATCTTAGCAATGATAAAGAACAAACTAAATTTATGTATAGCAACATAGATGAGACTTGAAACAGTATGTTGAGTGAAATGAGCCAATTATAAAACACAGGGAAAACTAATTTATGGTATTAAAGTCAGGATAGTGGCTTCTCTTGTGATTGGGGAGTTCCTGAAAGGGAGCAAAGGAGATTCCTGGAGTGTTAGTAATGACTTGTATCTTTATCGGGCTATTTACATAGGTGTGGTCAGTTTGTGAAAATGTTCGCATTTTATGTATGTTATACTTCAATAAAAAGTTTACAAAAACATGCCTATGCACACATACATACCAAAACAAAATTCCTTTCATGTTCTCGGTACCCAGAGGAAACATCTCCAAACCTAGCAGAAAACTCAATGTCTTCCATGATGCAGCCCAGCCTACCAGGCCGCCTCCTTCCCGCCTGTGGCCTGTGTGCCACCTACAGTAGATGGCTCCCATTCTCCTCACACATCTCACACACCTCACGCGGCCCTTGCTTTTGCAGTTCCTTCAGCCTGGAATTCCTTTCTCTATCTGTCTCTGTGTTGAAAATGCCACCTCCTCTGGGAGGCCTCCCCTGATTTCTCAGACCAAACCGATCTCGCCTTGTATTACATTTTCATGGCGTGCTGCTTTTCCCTTTCTCTTGACTCTTAGCTCTCTCTCTGCTTGCATGTGTTTCCTTGACTGGAGAAAAAGCTCTGAAGCTGTAGGAACAGTGTCTCATTCATCTTACATAAAACCTCCTGGAGACTGTGCTGTGCCTGCTACTGTACTTGAGCTAATGAATGTTTGACAAATGATTGAATGCATGCTCTGAGTGAAGCAGAGGTTGGTACTGCCAGGAAGTCAAGACACCCAACATGCCCGCAAGAAAGCTTTTGCCAAGAGCCAAGTCCCTTTGGAAGTAAACACGTCCTGCCGTCCTTTATTGGCTGCTGACAGCCAAGGAGATGTAAGTGTGCTGTGCAGCATTGTGGGTGTGTCCAACTTGACTGGGTGAGACCGAGCAGCCCCACAAACACGAATAAGCCGTGCAAATATGTGGTTAAAGACCATGTCGCTCCGTGTCTATTCTTAATCCCACGTAATTAGCAGATAGATAATTGGTGGAAGACTGGGTGGTGCTGATGGATGTCCCATCACTGGGGTGAAGCTAATGATCCTCTATGGATTAAGACCCACCCTCTCCAAGTGTTGATGGCTCCTATTTGAAATGCTCCTTTTGAAAGGGCTTAGAGCAAAGGTGTCGGGAGCAGGGTGTTGGCATCAGAACTCATTTTCTGGGCTGCTTCCATGGAAGGTGGGTGGATGGGCCCCACTTCTGCCAGCCTAATGCATGCAGCTGTGCGTCTGTGCTGCTCCTGACTTGGTGGGTAATCCAGAGTACGTCCTTTCTCTGCTCTTGGTTTTACTATTTGTCTAAAGGCAAAGGGTGGGAGG
Source organism: Micronycteris hirsuta (assembly GCA_004026765.1). Classification (NCBI taxonomy): domain Eukaryota; kingdom Metazoa; phylum Chordata; class Mammalia; order Chiroptera; family Phyllostomidae; genus Micronycteris; species Micronycteris hirsuta. The sequence goes on from PVJI01024296.1 coordinate 20,140, forward strand.
GATGGGGTGGGTACACTGATTGGAGAACCCATTGTAGACCAGTTTCCCCACTCTGCTTCTTTTTTTTTTTTGCTACATCAGAGGTGTGGTTAACTAGCCCAGATGGTAGAGTGCTGTGGGGTGAAAGCAGACATCCGACATGTGAACTGACAGTATCTTACAAGACCTGAGGCAGGGCCAGCTAGGTGTCCACCAGGAAGTGCGCACCTGGTTCCTCAGGGCTGAGTCGTCACTGGGAAGAGGCTGGCCAGCCAGTGACTCCATTTCCCAGGACTCTTTGCACTGAGCTGGAGCCTTGGGAGTGGTTCTCACCAATGGAAGGGGAGTGTAAGTGATGGGTGTCACTTCCGGGCTTAACCCGGAAGAAGAGGATGCTTTCTCCGTGCTCTCTCTGCCCCGTTGCTCTCTGTACTTACAGTAAGATGGAAACCCAGGGCATGGCAGAGCCTTGAGATGGCAAGGGGCTGAAGTCCCTGAAATGCCACACAGAGCAGTCATCCTGGCAGTCAAGAACTCTCTAGACGGACTATTTATGAACGGGAAAGAAAATCCCATTGTGTCAAAATTTCAAAATTCTGGGGTTTATTTGTTACAGAGGTGAGAGGTCCCTGATTGACGAGGTAATCAGGGGATTAGATTTTTTCATGAAGCTGATACTCAGGGATAGAAAGGGAAATTCATTTATAGTCCACAAACATTTGCTAATCACCCTCTCTGCACCAGGTACTGTAGGTACCATGTTGGGTGGCTGATGTGAAATAAAATGGGTCCATGTAAAGAAACTATCAAGTTAACACTAGATTGGTTGCATGCAGATATTGCAAAACCAAGAAGGTGGCCTGTGAATGACTGAAGGGTTGGCAACAGTGATTTCTATCAGACTATATCTGGCACATAGCGGGTGCTTAATAAGTTGAAATTTCTACACTGGTAAACTCCTATGTGCCAGAGCAATGTTAGACAGTAGGGATGCAAAGCGTATAAGGCACTGCCCTGCCCTCAAGGCACTCACAACCTAGGGCTGCGGTTCTTTCCCACGGGTGATTTTAATGTTTAGTGGGCACTTGGCAATGTCTGGAGACATTTTGGTTGTCACAACAGGGTGGAGGGAAAGGGGGGGAGGTAATGGCATCTAGTGCGTAGAGGCCAGAGATGGTGCCAGGTGTTCTATGAAGTATAGGACAGTCCCCTATAACAAAATATTGCCTGCCCCCGAATCTCAGTAGTGCTGAAGTTTAAAAACTCTGGTTATTAGACTCCTAGGAACTGAGAAATAAAGACATGAATCCACAAGGGTCTCTAAGCTTACAGAGCCAAGCAGCCAAGGTAGCGCTCTTATGAGGTAACAAAGATCCATTTCTCCTGGGGGATTCTGTAAGGGCCTTGGGGGTGGGGGTTGGATGTGAGTGGGCTACAGATTGGACCACCCTGTGGGACTCACAGGGAGAGGGGCACCCAGGGGTCATCCCTGAGCAACTTGCCAAAGCTGAAAGAGATCAGCCCCAACTCCAGCTGCGGATTCTGTCAGAACAGGCGTTGGCGGGGCGGGACTGGGAGAAAGGGCCCGAAGATGTTTTGTAAAGGGTACAATTTGGGCCATGACCATGGTTATTCTTAAGAGATGAACTAGATGTTGGAGGATGGTTCAGATTTAGAAGTTTTAACCTTTTAAACTCCTGTATAGTGATTTTGTTTTCAGAAGTTCTCGTCCAGTGACAGCTGTATGCACAGTGACCCTGGAGTCGCACACTCTGGCAGCCCTGGGGTCAACAAATTTCACCTGTAACATCTGACAAACCATCAGGAGAATGGAGCTTAAAGGAAGCTCTGCATGGATTTGGGTGTAAAGGAATGAGAACTGGACTGGAAGTCGGAGGCCAGTTTGAGGCTGTTACCATAGGTGGTTAGGTCACGACTTTTCTGAACATCGGTTAGTAAGAAATTTATTACAGGCATGGTACCCATGACTTCAAGTCCAGTGCTCTTTGGAAAAAAGGTTTTGGTGAAATATATAATCCATATAAAAGAGGGAACTGATACAATATACATCATCATTATCATCATCATCATCAT
>PVJI01024297.1:0-22176 GCA_004026765.1 Micronycteris hirsuta
CAAGCAAAATACAACCAGAGAAACAAATTATAACCAGAGACATTGAAATTTAGAACATTCTGGCAGTAACCAGAGGGGAGGGGGAAGGGGATAATGGGGACAAGCGTATTCAGGAACTGCTATAAAGGACACATGGACAAAACCAAGGGGGAGGGTGGAAGCAAGGGAGGAAGGTGGGTTTGCCTGGGGTTGGGGGTGGGGGTAAATGCAGACAACTATAAGTGAACAACAATAAAATAATTTTTTTTTAAAAAAAGAGTATTTTCTGAGTGTCTCTCATGTGTCAAGCACTAAGATAGGAAAGAGGGTACAATGAAGTAAGTATAAGAGCCTTCAACATCTCATTGTGAGAGAAGCATTAACATCATTCTTTAAAATATAAACAAACAGCCTCAGAAAGATTAAGCCATTTGCCGAAGTCACTGATAGGTAAATTGATAACAGAGCTGGAATTAGTATTCACTCTGTGAGACTATGTTTCCCAACAATTACTAACACTATTGGATCATTTACTCTCATACCATGACTATGTATTTGTCAATGTAAGAAACATCCAGGCCTGTAAAGAATTTTTATGTGTTTATTTGAGCCAAACTGATGACATATACCAGGGAACAAGATCTCAAATCCTCCAGAGAATAAAACAGTTTTGTGGTTTCTTATGCATTTGAGATTAAAGAGCAGACATGAAGATTACAGGGAAGTAGGAGAGAGAAAGGCTGGGGGTGGATTATAACATAGTTAAGATTTCGTGCTCTCTGGAGGGTAGTCGCTTCTTAGAACAAGGCGTTTGACAAGAGGCACATCAAAGGTTTGTTGACCTAGATGAACAGAAACAATGGACAGGAAACGTTTAGGGTAAAGATAAGCCTGGGGCATGACTACCACCTTGACCTTCCCATTTAGAAATTTATGATCAGATCAACCTGTGAAATTACTTTCCACATAGGCTCTTTTTTCATCCACATATTTATATTTTTCTCATCCATAATAAAATCAAAAATAACACTGCTGGCTACAGAAAAATCTGCTTTTACTTGAAACCAAATTTTCATGCAGATTTGTGTCTCTAGCATAAAAACATTTTTATGCATAATCACTTGAACACAAATTCTCAATTCTAAATTGGCAAACTTTGGTCTATGATGTTTGGATACTTTAGGAAGAAAATAATTGAAGGAAGAGAGACTTTTATCCCTGAATTGGGTCTGTTAATCCAAAATTATTCTGGTTCTCATTACCTATTCAGCAATTCACTAGCCTATCAGTCTACTGTAGAAATAAAAACTGCATTTATTTTTCTTTCTTTAATCTCCCCTTCTTAATTGCCATACTGACAAAAAAGAAACAGTTGTTTACCTTCCAAATTCTCTGGAGCACAAGCCAAATTAATAATTTTAAGCAGCATTTCTTCAGCTCCAGAACAAGTACCTTGCAAAGTAGCAAGAAGCTCCCTTAAGAGGAAACAAGCAGAAGATGCCTAGACATGAACCTTGACTGTGAGGTGGGGGGGCAGTGTGGGAGGGGGCTCTGTAGGCATTTGCATCTTGCTTAGGAAACTTTGGAAACAGCCCTGAGTTTCTGGGAAGGGGACTGGGGGGACAACTAGGGCTGGTTTAAGAGGGAGGCCTGCTGGGCAGTTCCTTGGGGTGTCAGTATGTAAGAGAAAGATGGTAAACATTGTTGATCCCCTCCTCTTAAGGCAATTTGCCTTCTTCCCTGATAACAGAATTCCAATTTTTCCAACAGCAATGTCTGGTCTTAGTAATGAATCATGATCTAAGATAATCTTGCTGTCTTATTTTCTTTGAAAGATGCTTTTATTCCCAGCCTCCCTTACAGCTAGAAGTAACTATTTGACTCAATTCCGCAAAACACTAGAAAAGAAATAAAATATTAAAGAAGTACTGCCTGGTACCACCCCTTTTCCTTCTCGTTTAGCACACTGTTGTGATGCTGTGCCCACAGCCAGAGGCGAGGAGAAAGGCATTCCAGAAGAGATGAGACCTAAATGTTAAGTAGAACAGAGTAAAGAGGATGGGGACTAGGGCTCCAGAAAGAAAGAATACTCTATATAAATGCCCAGAGGCAAGAAACAGAATGGGCCCTTACTGGTGTGGTTCAGTTGGTTGGGCATCATCCCACAAACAAAAGGTTGCAGGTTTGATTCCTGATGAGGGCAGGTACCTAGGTTGCAGGTTCCATCCCTGGGGTCAGGTCATATACTAGAGGAAAACAATGTTTCTCTCCCAAATCAATGTTTCTGTCTCTCTCTCCTTCCCTTCACCCCTGTCTAAAAATAAATACTTTTTTTTAAATACGATATTATTAAAAGAAAAAAGAAACAGCATGGAAACTTGAAGAAACTGAAAGAAATTTAGTATGACCAAATCATAAAACATAAGGCTGGGAGTAGTAATTAGAGAGATAGACAATACTCTGATTGAAACCGGAAAAGCCAGCATACACGGTGACACTACCAGAACCAATAAGCAGACACAGAGACTGACTCTCTATAGGAGCTTTATTCAGATGGCTGCCCATCTGAGAAGATGGCGGATTATGCACCCTGAAAGGCTGCCTTGCATTTCTTTCAAGCCAGTCTTTTTTATAAGGAGGAAAATGTGTAGGTAAGGGGAGGGATTTGGAATTAAATAAAAATGTTAATCAGATAGAAAGCTGTAGCATTCTTTCATCTCTTGACTGGTAATTCTTTATCTGTATCCTGAGCCGTGGTCTTTATCTGTGTCCTGAGCAGTGGACTTTGATCCCTGGAGTACAATGGCTGAGATACCGTCTGGATTGCCTGCAGTCCTCCTGGGGTCTCCTGGAGTGAGAGTGGGTCATACCTTCAATTCCTGAAACAATAGCTTTTTATATGGATTAATTACTAAGCTTATTGACTGTTACCTAAAATGAAAATTTTCCAACTCTTGAGTCCCCTGTTAAGATCATAAAGGGCACTGTAAGGAACACTAAGGAGTTTATATTTTACGCTAAAGAAAAGCAAATGAGAGCTACTGAAAGTTTTAATTAGAGAGGTGATGGGATTAGATTAGGACCTGAGAAGGAGAATATATGTGACATTACTAGGGTTTGGGAAAACATAAAAATTACTATTATAAGAATTCTGATAAGTGATAACAAGGGCCAGAGTAAGGGTAATGAAAGTAGTAGTAATGGAGAGAATTGGATGGAACGTAGAAATATTTAGAAGGCAAAATAAATAGAAGCCTGTGAGTGAATAAATCTAAGGGGAAAGGACAAAAATTAGGGAAACCTCCTGGTTTCTTATTCTGGCAATTGTGTAAATGCTAAGTGATGTCAATCACCGCAAGAGCAAAGACAGGATGAAGACCAAGTAGAAGGGGAACTTGAGGTTTGGTGAGCCCTCCAAGGAGAGAGAGAGGGCTGAGACGCAGGAGTGAGGCTGAAACAGACAAAGCATGGAGGCCAAAAGAGGTTCAATGCATTTTGTTTTCCTACAGGATGCAGGATTAATATTACAGATAGATGGCAGAAAATTACATGTTCTGTTTCTGAGAAAAGGATATATAATTGGCATAAGTGCACACAAACTGGTTATTTGATGAGTTTTGACAGAAAGAAAGATAACGTGCTTTAAATTTGGCCTCTGAGTATAAAACGAATGTATTCCGTTTGTGGGGGAAAAAAATCCAAGGATATAGAAGAATCACAAAGTCAAAATCTAGTCTCAATAGACTCTGTATTCATGAAGTCAAGTCTATGAACTAGGGCATTAATATCAGATATATCAAATGAGAGAAAAAGAATAGTTATAAAGAAAATTATAAAACTCCCCACTTAGAAATAAAGTATACAAAAGGTCATTGGGCAAATTTTTTTTTTTTTTTAATTTTCTGGTCTCTTCAGTGGCTTATGAAACAAAAAATCTGGTCAACGATGCACTAAAAAAGTGACAGGAAGGAGTTGTAACTTACAGTTCATTTCTTTTGGAGATTAATTTAATCAAGTATATGTAGGTGCTTGATATCTGAAAGGTTAAGGTAAAATTATAATAGCTCTCTCTGTGCAAGTGAGTCAAATAATAATAGCCTATAGCATCTTCTCACTTTAGGAAAGGGAGGGAGGGAAGGTAGGAGGGAGGAAAACTGTTCTCTTAAGATTGTCATATAGTCTGGAAGCTCTGCAATTGCTTTTTTCCACCAGAAAAAATTGAACTTCTAAATTCAAACACAATTGTCTGTGAAAGACATCTTGTTGATTGCTCTTTATTTTACAGTGTGGCCAAGCCCATTTGGTGACCACAACTTCCTTAGTTGTTCTTCCTTATTACTTTACCATGTCATATAAGCTCTAGTAAGAAACACATTTTAATTTCATTCAGTTTTATTATTTACTTGAGTGCATTGTTCTTATACTCTATTTCTAATTAATGTTGCGATTGCTTCTGAGCCTGACTTATAACAAATACTTACCCTTTGGGCAACTTTTCTTCACATGCCAGCCTACTAGAAGTTTCCATTATTTGGCTGGCAAAAAGTGGTAGGTTACCATGACTTGACACCTCTCTTGTCTCCCGACGCCAACACAACAGGGTCATTCAGATCAGAATGGTATCTCAACAGCAATTGTCCTGGTTTCTCCCTTGTCGTAGTCATTACCTTTGGTCATCTTATTTAAATGCATCATTTAGTTTCACAGCAAATTGTATGTCAGAATAAAAGGGACCTTGAGGGGGGGGTGCATAAGAAAGCATTCCTAAGTAAAACTGTAGTAATATCGAATAACTTCAAGGTTAATTCAACACAATGAGTTGCTAACTTTACCAAGAAAAATGCTGGCATAGCTAAATTGGGCCATTTAACCTTGTGAATTAAAGAAACAAAGGAGTAAGCTGCTAAAGCCTTTAAGTACCTGTATATAGGAAACTCAACAATTATTCAGAAAAAAAAAAAAAACTAGGTCACTTACAAAAATGTATTCTAAACATAGAAAATAGGGTCAAGTAGTGGTTAGGAGTTTTAAGTTCTTCCCGATTTAAGAATATAGGCTTTGAAGTTACACGGACTTGAGCTCAATTCCTAGGTTTGTCACTTTTATGCTTCATAACTTAGAAGGAAAAATAATTAAATGCACTAGTACTAGTAGCCCCATCTATAAAATTAAAATTAAAATACCTATTCACAGAATTGTTTTAAGAATAAAAAAATAAAAAGACTATGTAATACTGAAAAAATTTTTAAATATTGGATTTTTATTAATGGTATGGTTGTTATATAACTAAAAATATAAATAATAACCCTTAATCAATAGTAATATTTAAGTTCAAGATTAAAGAATAGGTGATTACTTCTATATTCCTTTCCACTTGGCTTATAAATCCAGGTATGTTTTTGCTTAACATCAATTCTTGTCTATTTCCATTTCCTCTCCTTTAAAATAAAAGTAATATAAAAGTTTAAAAACAGAGAAAAATCTCACACATATACATATAAACATGTATTCCTCACAAAACTGACCTATTATGTTAGCATGAATCCAAAGCCTAAATTCTAATAGCACATAAACAAATATTACACTCAAATTCTACCATTGGGAATGTATCTCTTTGCATTAATAAGCCATTGTTTTCAAAATATCTCGGAGACTTAAATAATAATTATAACTACATTCATATTTCAGCATAAATGAATGTCATATTCCCACTGTCTTATGGAGAATAGGAAGGACAACTGGGAAGGAATGACATAGGACATTAATAAAACAGCCTTAGTGAGATTGATACCTTAGCAAGCATGGAAATAGTGCCGCCAGCAAGCTTGGAAGTATAAAAAAAAACAAAAACAAAAAACACAGCTATTTCAAAGTTTTGCCTAGAGGTTTCATAACCTTGGGTTCTAATAAAACCTTTATGGTTTGATACTTGCTATAAGGTGTGGGTAAGTCTTCACTGAGTCTGTTGAGTGCCTAGAGGCCACTCTTTGTCTGAAACATAGCTGAGAATGCCCCACTGAATCATTTCAGAACATGGAAGCATTGGCATCTGCCAGCATTTTTTGATAATCCTAATTATGCCTAATCTAATTAAATGTAGTGGATTCAAAAATTCCGTGATCTCTTTGGGGTTAATTCAGTCTCTTTCAGGTTGTGCCTCAGTTCTTTGGATTCCTCTCTTTCTCTTTAGGCTAGTTTCTAAGATGATATATTGTAAAGGTTGGCAAACTTTATCTATAAATGGCCAGACTCTTTATTGCAACGACTCAACTCTGCCACCGTAACAGGAAAGCAACCATAGACAAGATGTAAATAAATTAGTATGGTTATGTTTTAATCAAGCTCTATTTATGAATATTTTATATGAAATTTTGTTTTCATATAATGTTCAAGTGTTGGAAAATATTTTCATTTTTTTCAATCATTAAAAAATGTAAAAAATATTCTTAGCCTACAGAACATATAAAAACAGGCAACAGTGAATACCTGTGAGCTACAATTTGCTGACCCCTGGTATAATGTATAACTAACATGGAGTGCTTAGGTGACCTTGGGTACTGGGGGAGGGGAGCTCTCTAGCTTCAGGCAAATCTCTGGGTGTGGTAGCTGGTGATCACTCTTCCAGTGTTAGCCTGTTCTATGGCTCTACCCTTTTGATCTTACATTCCTCAGCTTGGTCTGATATCTTACCCATTCGAGTTAACACAGCTTCCCCTCTGCTCCCTGATTCTGAAGACTCCTCTTTCATCTTATCCGTGGGCCCAGTTTGCTCCCACCACAGTAGGTTCTTCTGTAGACCTTAAACCAGTGTCCACGCACTCTGCGACTAAAGGAGCCTGCACACGTCTACAAGAACTTCTCTCCATCAGGCCTCACCGCCCACTACTCCAACGGCGCTGAGCTGCTGCAAGTCAGCCAAGGAGCCCCAGAACATCTCTTTCCTGCTGGAGTACCAAGTGCTAAACAAGGCTACAGCCCTTCTGCCCCTCGCTATCCTGTCAGCACGTGCAGTGAACTTCCTCCTCGCTCTGGGCTTGGAAGCATTGCAAAGTAGATTACAAATTCCATTACCTTTGTCTCCGACAACATACTTTCAGAGACAGAGTTGTCCTTCTTTCCTTCCCTGATGTCCAGATGGTGAGCAGAGAAAAATCACTTTATTCATAAAAAAAATTTAGCAAATATTAAAAATATTAACCCTTAATGTGTAGGATTTCCGTGGATAGAAATGAGGAAGTTGAAAATTCTAGTAGAGCAAAAACAATAACACAAGCAAAGAAAAAGACAAACAGAAGATTGTCTACAAAGACACAGCTTTTATTCAAAAGCATAATGCTTGTTTTATGATTTGGTCCAGAAACTATTCTAGGATAAAGAACCAATTTACAAGGAGGCAAAATAACTTATAAGTTAATTACTAACAGAGTTTTTTTCTAGAAAGTGTTGTGCTCAGAAAGTATATTTACTAGGAGAAAAGTATATTTTATCATATGCAAACTTGTATTACAGAAGCATTTTTAATACTGGGTTTTGTAATGAAATGGAATATAACGCATGTAAAGAAATTATGTTAGTAACATAGTTTTATTTCATGTGGCTATGAATTAATAAAACTAAAAAAGAATCTGATCATAGTTTAGTAAATACTCATTTATTTACTAAATCATTACAACAGATATTTATTGAGTACTTACCACACACCGAGCACTATTGTAGGATCAGACATCATGTAGTGAACAAAACACTTTTAAGCAGGAGACAGATAATAAACAAGGTAAATAGCTACAAAATATATATGTGAATGAGAAGAAATCATAAAGCAGGGAAAGACCCTACAAAGTGTGAAGTTAGGCATTGAAATTTTAGATACAGTGGCCAGGGAATTTTTACTAAAATGATGACTTCTGCATAAAATTATGAAGGAAGTGTGGGAGTTAACTATGTCTATATAATGGGGAAGGGCATTCTAAGATGTGCAGAAGCCTTGTCTGTAAAGCATGCCTGGCGTGTCATGGGAGGAAGGACAAGGGAGCCAGGGATGCTGAGGTCCTCAGAGGGAGAGATGAGGGTTGAGAGGTCGTACCAATCACATGAAGAGAGGCCGGATCACATGAAAAGAGTTAAAGGGAGGATTTGGGGTTTTACTCTGAATTAGAAAGCCATGGAAAAATTTGATGCAGAGGAGTGACCTAACCTGATTATAATTTAAAAGAACAATTCTGGCCACTGTGTTGGTAAGTGGTTGTAGGAGGACAAGGTGGAAACCGAGAGGCCAGCTGCGGGACCGTTACAACAATCCAGGCAACAGAGGATGGGGTTTTGATTTGTGTGATATCAGTAGATGGGATGAGAATGGTCAGATCTGGGATATACTTAAGCCAAATAGATTTTCCTGTGGCCTTGGAAGTGACATGCAAGAGAAAAGGAGCAATGGCACCAGGTGTTTTGGACTAAGAAACTAGAAATAGGAGATTGTCATTTACCGAGACAGCAGCAAACTGCCGGAGGAGATGGCTTGGGGGAGTATGTTAGGAGCTCAGTTTTAGACATGTTAAGCTTTAGAAGCCTATTAAACATCTAGATGTACAGGCGAAGGGGGAAGTTCGAGCTAATGAGAGAAAAGTTGACCAGACATATAAATATGTCAATCATCAATAGATAGATGGAAAGTATAGCCTGGAAACTAAGTAAGATCAAGTAAGGAGAAACCAGCAAAAGAAACTGAGTAATTGTGAACAAAGGAGGAAGAAGGCTAGGTAAGCTGAGCACACCGGAAACCAAGGGAAGACAGTGCTTCAAGAAGTAGTGAAATATCTGATGTTGAGACTGGGTGTCTATGCTCATCAGGACATTCGTGTTTGCATCTTTTTCATATCATCTTTGGATTAGTTGATGTTTACCTATAGCTGGCTATGTCTGATACTCAGTAAATGAGTGGAAGTAGCTGAGCAACAGGCTTGATAAAAGTGGACGAGTGAATTGGCTAAGAAACTTTCTACTAGGAATGTTTTGGATTAAGCCACTTACTACTATTGAACAAATATTTTATTAAGTTCCTATTTTCAAAATGCCTGGACTTCGGAAAGATGAGAGATGTAACCACTATCTTTCAGAATCTTATTTTCCAACAAAACGTATTAAAGCTGATATACAAATAACTAAAATGTAATATTTAGTGGGTATGAATCTCATTCCACAGAACTCAAGTGGACAAAAAGTGCAAATTTGTTTATTTTTCTATAATTTAATACATTTTGTATTTTGTGTCTCTATTTGATCAAGTGATAGAAATAAAATCTTAATCAAGTCAAGACAATTTCCTTTTCTCCAGGGGTTTTGTCATGAATCTAGAGTTCTTAGATAATGTTGGATCATAGTCTTCGATAACATTGATGAATAAGGAGATGGTATTGCTCCTCACTCCTGAGCGCTTCTTGTCTGCATTCTCTCGGATGAACACGCCCCTTCCAACCCTCAGTCGCTCGCTAGTGCAGGTTGCCTGCATTTTCACATGCCCCCTCCGGTCGGAATTCTCCAGGTCTAGCTCTTACTCCCTCTGTCTCTGTTACTTAGGCTTTCTCTCAGAGGCACAGGACGCAACCAACTTCCCTCCCTTGCCTCTGTAAGTTATGAGAAGTTCTGTGAGGCTGCTGAAGGCTCTCTCAGCGTGGACATGCCACTTGAGCCTGCGTTTTGCTTCCACATGAAGCTGAAGCGGGTGCTCTGGATCTCAGCACTTGTTTGCATTCTCACTAAAAAAGAGAGAATCTGTGCCTTCGCAGTTTTCAAGCAACGGTGAAGGGACAGAATACAGGGACTTTCTTACATAAACTTCCTTGCTTATCCTCTGATTATCCCTTTCTTCTTCTCAATAAATGTCATTGATTCACTGAGCATGGAAATTACTGATTCCATCTTTCATGTAATCACCCAATCCCATCATTCGAAATTTTAAACCTTAAATTTTGGAGCATCCAGAGGCCTTTCTCACAATGAGGACTTTCAAAGGTCCTTTCTAAAGTCCCTTCAAAAGCCAATTTTTCTTTTCTCTCTTCATATCCGATATTGGTTATATCCATAACCTGAAACATTAATGTGGAACACATAGCGGCCTCGTCTAGGAAAAAAAAAAAGCCAGGGACTATAAAGAACTATAGTTAATTCTTCAAAGTGTTACCCTACTGCATTTTTTCAACTAGTAAATATTCACATCCTTGGAAAAAATGTTTCAATTCCAAAGCTCCCTCCATGCCCCAAAGGTAGGGCCTTGCTTGAATTTGTTTCTCCAGAATCCTGCTTGCTACGTGCAAACAGCCACAGGTACTGCTTTCACCAGGCCCTTCACCATTGGATGGCAAGATTGGAAATTGGGCGATGTGTCCACCGTACTCCCTTAGGGTCTTGTGAAATAATAGAAAATATATGTACTGGTCTCTGCCTCAGGCTCATGGTACAGAGTTTCTAAAGCCTTGTAATTTTTAAGTGATAAGAACACTGGGAACATCTTTTGTTCTAATTTTTGGTCTTTGACCCCCATCCCTGACACAGGCTCCTAAAACCCTTAAAATTCTTAAGTAACAAGAGCACTAGAAGCATCTTTTCCTCTAATGAAGTGACTCTGGGTAGGCTTCTGGATGGCTCCTGGATGGGGACTGGTCACCAAAGAGACCAACCCATCATTAGAAGTCTGGAATTTTCAGCTTCCCTCACACCTCATCGCTACATGCATGCTTCTCCAGAGAGGGGAAAGGAAATTGAATTGATGAAAATGATGCCTATGTAAGGAAGCCTCCATAAAAATTCCAATCATGTGGGGTTCTGAGAGCACCCAGGCTGGAGAACATATCCACCCCGGGGGCTGGGGCACCGCAGCTCTGTGAAGGTCAAAGCTCTTGTGCTCTGGACCATCCCAGACCTTCCCTGTGCATCTCTTCACCTGGCTGTTCGTTTGTATCCTTTACCATATCCTTTAACACATTGGTAAAGGTAAGTGAGTTCTGTGAGCTGTCTGAGCAGATAACTGAATCCAAGGGAGAGGAAGTCATGGGAACCTCTGATTTGTATTCAAGTTGGGGAGAAGTTGTGGTTAATCTGGGGCCCTACTACTTGGGATCATCTGAAACTGGGAGGTGTCTTGTGGAACTGAGCCATTAATCTGTTGTATCTGGTGCTACCTCCAGGTAGATAGTGCCAAAATTAAGATAAATTGTAAAATGCACAGACGGTGTCACAGAATTGCTTGGTGTAGGCCCCAGCCTACTGCAGAGAAGGAGGGGCGGGGGACACACCATATATTTGCTGAACAGAAATGACCAGATGTAAAGGACTCTGTACAAGGAGAAAAGAAGACACACAGAAAGCAAAGGACTAGGTAGTTTTTCTAATACAGTTCGCTAGTCACTGTCTCAGTAGACTGTCTCCACTCTTAAAAACAATTTTACCCCTTTCATCCTCAGGAGCTGGGCTATGGCTGTAGGGAGAACTTCACTCTCTTCTAACACCTCAATTAGCAGAGACTAGTCTCCAAGGAACCTCCCACTCTGGGCGTGACATGACGAACTGGCCCCCTACTCCAATTTTCATCCACACTGTCTTCTTCTTCCAGCTCCTGACACAAGAAAAACCACATGGAATCTGACTGGCTTTTTGCAGGATCGTAGTCGTTGTAATGACTCTCCCATTCTGGCTCTCTTCTGTGACTCCCCAAGTCTGTCTTAGCTCCCGCACGAGAAGTATTCTCTTCATGGATATACCCCGCTTGCAAGGCAAAAAAAAAATGATGTTGGTGAAGCTTGTAAATACTTTTCTTCAGTTTCCCCTGCAGAACTGAGGTCTAATCTCCCACATTTCCCTGGGATTAAAGGGCTTCTGTAATTCACCAACAGGAATTATTTTACAGGTCGGAAAAATATAGTTACAACTCTGCTTCTAGAGTTGGTACTATAAGTTTTCCACTTCTTAGCTCTTTTCCCTTTTACTAAAAATAAAAGAGCACAGTGGCAGAAAATTAACCAGGGGGAAAGCAGCTAAAATAATATACTCTGAAAATCTGTTTTGTTTATAGAAAAATGTCTTCTAAGAGGTCATATTGATCTTTATTTTCTAGGTCTGAAAATTATTTAATTCTAGGATTGTGAAATTTGAAAATGTTTGATTCTAATTAATCAGAACATTTTCTTTTATTTAGTCCTGGAAACCCATAAAATGTTATTTATTAGCTGTCAGCAACTTTAATGCCAGTTTATTAGAGGCCCTGACTCGGCGCCTGCTGATAGTTATTGTGAAGGCTGAAAGGTTAACAAGAATGGGCCGCTACCAACGCCTTGCCAGGTGTTTTTCCCTGCAGTTAATGGACTTGAGCCAATTGAAATTATCACTCCAGCAACCAGTCACAGACGCTCTTAATCTTCGCATGGAAACATTGGTAGAAAAAAATAGCAGGGATTTGCATTCTTGCTTTCTTTGCTGTCATCACATTTGGAACAATTCAAATAAAGTATAATTAATTTTCTATTTGTAAATGAAGGCTTGACAAATCCAAAAAAAAAAAAAAGAAAGAAAGAAACCTTTTAAAATAATACGCATGTATAACATGTTCTGTTAAAGTAATAATGGTCCCTTCAATGGAACAATGTCTTGTAAAACCTCATACAATTTTTTGGAGCCATGCGATGAAGGGCTACACAGTTATTAACATATCTAAGTTCTCTTAATTGCTGGGTTTATAAATCTGAACAATTGTAATGAAATAATCAGAATCAACCATATGGAATTAGAGCCAGTCACCATGGGAATTTGACACATGCGTGCTGTTTGGGGGATTGAATATGTATTTATCCAACTTAAAACAGAGCAGATGGCAAAGCACACAGGTAAGCATTTGCTTTGTCTTCCAGATATTGTGGTTCAGTGATGATCTCTATTTATTTTGGGAACTTCAAAACGTCTGTAAAATGAAATGAAAGACAAACAGAGGTGACTGAGTAAGACTTGAACGAAGTGCGAAATTTGGGCTCTCAGGCTGTGTCAGATGAAGATGGAGGGATTCTCATCCTCCGTCAATCCTTAGGAAGTACATGGAATTTTAGGTAGCAGCATTCGAAATTAAATACTTAGCTGAAGAAAATACAAAGGAAGAAAATGCTACATTTGTACAAAATCCAATTAAACAAGTGGGAACATGAACAATAAGACTAGAAGTGGACTGCATACAATAAAGTAGAAATTGCTCATGCCCACCCTAATACCAATGTGGTCATCTGAGCCAAGATCTTGGTTTCTAAATACCATTTCCCACATAAAGGAACTAGAGTTCCTTGGAGAAATGGCTGAGGCAATTGAACTTAGTCGTGAGGCTAAATGTTTTTGTAGTGTCAGAAAGCAAAAAAGTACTCACTGGGGATGTAACAAAAAAATGAGGGGCTAGCTTAAAAAATCAAACTGGCCAAATCTGAGACAATTAGAACTTTTTTTTCAAAAGAAAATAAAAATTTATTTTATTTTTAAAAGATCTAATCAAATGTATAGAGGGAAGAAGGGAAGAAAGGCACTTTGTAACAAAAGAAATGCTAGCTATTATATGTAGAAGAAATTATAAAATTATTAAATCACCATTTTGCAAACAACAATGTAAAAATTCATTTAAACAAGCATTACCAAATGATGCTAAAAAACATAGAGGGAAAGGATTCCCACATTCTCAAAGTTTCACCCGAAAGTTATTTATTCATTTTGAAGAAAAATAATGTATTTTTACAATAGTAACAGCATCTTAATGAAGAAATCAAAGTCGGCATCACCAGTAACAAGACAAATGAGCATTATGTATCTTCTGTGATGGGAAGAGGCAATACCACCTGCAGCTATAATGTATTCCTGCAAAAACATTTAACCTGAAACTAGTCATAACAAAACAAACAAGTCTAAATTATAGAACATTTTACAAAACAACTGACCTGGATTTGACAAACTTGTCCAGTTACAAAAGAAAAAAATAAGAAAAAAAAGGGAGAGGTGACGGTGAGAAGAAAGCAAAAGCAAAGAGAAAGGTTATAGATTACAAGGAGACCAAGAAGATCTGACACATAAAATTGGGATGCTTGATTGCATTCGCACAACTATAAAGAACACATGTGGGGCAACTGGAGAAATCTGTACCAAACCGGATAATAGATAATATTATCGTTATGCTATTCAATTTCTTAACTATAAAAATGATGTTCTGTTCATTTAAAAGAATATCCTTTTTCTTATGATTGTTGAAATATTTTGAGTAAACACTATCATTTAGTATTTTGTTTGTGACTTAATTTCAAATATTTCAGCAAAAAATATATAAATGAAAAATACATGTCTTGATGGAGATTTTAAAGTAAATGTGGCAAAATGATAAAGATTAGAAACATTTAAGGGAAAGATATATGTGTAGTTATTATATTATTCTTTTAACTTTTGTGGGATTTAATTTTTTTTAATTTTGAAAAAATAATGCTCATCTCTAAATAGCTTCACTGAGTTGTGCAGAAACACTGTGCACTGAAATCACAAACAGATAAAAAGTCTCTTAACTGCTACATCCGTGTATCTTCTGCAAGTTCCCACTGGTACATAATGCTCCTTGGTCATCATAGGCAACCACCGATGAGCAAAATTAAACCACAGTGTAAATAATATCAGATCAGAGAGTTTCCTTACAATTCAAGTGACATCACCTGGCTTTCTTTGAGGGCATGACAGTAGGTGACCCCAAAATCCTTCTGGGTTCAAGAAGCTGCATAAATTTTCTTAATATTAGATGGTGGTCAATTGGTTAAAATTGAAGGTAGATTTCCCTAACATACACAGTAAATTCTGAATAAAACAATATCTTTAAGACAAAAATCAAAATACCTTGTTTAAACCACTAAGCTGCTAAATATAAATAGACCCACCATACATCTCTAAAGCTCCTAAAAATAAGTTGTCTTTTCCTTAAAACCTAGAGAGCTGAAGTTGAGCTTACTTGATGGTTTACAAAATTATTCCTTCATTCAAGAAATATTGGTTAAGCATTCTTCTAGGCAGAAATAAATAAATAATATGTAGCACAACATCAGTGCTATGAGTAAAAGGAGAGCAATATCAAGAAGAAAAACAGAGGAGCACCAGGAGATAGACAATGATGCAGGATAATGTTTTTGGTAGAGTGAATAGAAACTAATACCCTTCTGAGAAGGTGATCCTTGAGCAGAGACCTGAATGATGTGGGCAGGAGAGTCACGTGAACATTTTCCTCGGGAGTCGCTCAGATGAAGGACACGGCATCAAGTACAAAGGCCCTGATGAGGTGCTTTGTAGAGAGAATAGCAGAATCTGCAAGATCACATGCATGGCTGAAAAGGAGTGAGCAAGAGAAGAATAATGGGACCAGGGAAACTTTAACCTATATGATGCCCTAGTTACATTTTCTAAACGACATGCCAACGGTGGACATGGACTTTGTGCCAAGATAAAGGAATCTCATCTTCAAGGAGATGCAGCTTTTTCTGGACTTAGTGAAAGAAGCATTTGCCTAATGCTCTCAGCTGGGCTCCATTTTGCAGATATACACTGTACAGTCATATTCAGAGACCCTGGGTAGAACGCCACAAAAAAAATAGGCAGGAAAAGTAGGCCAATGCAACATACACAGGAGATAATTCTCATCTGAGTGTTCATTGTCCAAAGCTGTAGTGGGAACAATAGTATAAAATTATACACAATGAACAGATCACATAAGGTTATGCTCTGCTCAAAAATTCCTACTACTTAACATTATTCCCCACAGCTATTCAGTTCAACACTTGACCGAGAGTCTTTCACTGAATATTAGTCTACAATGCAAATAGAAAACAAAGTATTTTTTAAAGATATTGAATGTATAGTAAAAAATGCAAAATTTAATGAAGTTAATGAGAGTGACACTGGAAATTGCTTGAATCACTAGAACAATCATTACCAAATTAGAAAATTTCCAACGCCAGCCATTTAACCATTGAAGATGAGAGGTTAACAGGATAGTACAACTTACAATTTAAAAGAAAATAATCAGAATAGTAAAGGATCTAGAAAGGCCTTAGGAAAACTGATGAATAATTTTATAAAGTGACGCTCTAAATGATGACCTGCAAAAGTCACACATGAAATGGCATAATGTGCTACAGTTCAGTCAGGAAAATCATATGAAGGGGAACAATTTCCTAAATAATTCTTTGCTCATTCTAATAGTGAGAATAGATGTGTTATTCAAACAGAAATTAAATATAAGAAAAAAACTAATTTTCATTTTTCAAGATACAATCCTAATCAAATATGTTAATACTATTTATTAACTATGCGTTTGGTCTCCTTTTAAGTTAGATGGACTTTAAATGAACTTACTTAAATACCAATAATTCTCTAATGATTGGACCTCTTATTTTCTGATTCTTGTACATCATTCTTAATTCCACAGTTCCCACAATGTATTAATTTAACACTCCCCAGACTAATCTCCTTCCAGAAGGACAGACTATTTCCCAGGCCCTCAAAGAATTTATAAATGGTAAATATAAAAATACCTGCATTTAAAAGACAACTTGCCATATATTGTAGGAGAAGCACAAAGTTAAGAGATTTATAAAAGGAATAGATCATCTTTATTTGAAGACTTCAGCCAATACTTCATAAAAGAGGCTGCATCCTAGAAGAATGCATAAGATTTTCACAGAAATAGAGAACTGAAAATATAGGGAAAGTACAGGAAATATTTTATAGTCCAATTTGGTCTTGCATAATATGCATAAGGAAGAAGTCAAATTTAAAACTAAGAATAATGTGGGGCTGGGACTTGGAAGCCTAGACTCCCAAGCTGTGTGGGTACCAGACAGTGAGGAACAATTGAAGTAGAGTGGTATAATTTGTGTTGTACTCTTTTTTTTCCAAAGAATTTTATATTATACGCTAAAGTTTCATCAATTTAATTTCTCCAAACCTCAAGAAAAAAATCAATTTAATTTTTATAGCCATTATTTCCATTGATTACCCTAAAGAAAAATGTATATATTTTAGTCAATTCTCAATTATCTGCACAACATGGACACACTGGCAAAGATAGCCTAAATCCGTGTGAAAATCACAGTGGAATTGGGACCGTGACACGATTTTCTGAAGCAAGAAAAATTGTTATGAGGAGCAGGTTCTTAAAGCTGTTCTCTGGACAGCAAGCAGAGAGAGCAGCCTGTCCCTGTGAGGAGTTATCCTGCTGCCACATCAATGTTTGGTTCTGTTCAGTCAGCTCACGGCTTTGATCTTGTGCCCCTTAATGACTGTCTCTGTCAAAAGAGCCTGCATGACTCCAAATAAAGGTGATACAAAACATTATACATTTTCAATCTAAAGCCATAGCCTAGAACATGAATGATCCATATATAAACAGTCATCAATGCAAAAAGCATTTGAAATCATGCTACGCAGTATCAGCAAATGTCCATATTTCAGTACTTTGAATATGATTGAAAATAATAGAGAAATGAGTCTGAAAATACTCAAGCATTAGCACTTCCTTTGCATTTTATTACTGATTAATTTAGTCATTCATCAAACATGTACTGGAGCGCGGGCTATCAAAGGGCATTGCTATGAACCGGGAGAGAAAATGACTGTAATTATTTCCACTTTTTCCAACAGGAAACTGCTATAATTCAAGGTAGTTTTATGATTTTAAAATGGGAGTTTTAAATTTGGATAGCTGTACAATTTAGATTTCTCAAGCATTGTCTTATACGTTGAGGCTCTGGCCTAAGATAAGTTTTCCACTTATCAGCTATACGATCTTGGCAAGTTATACCTCTCTCTGGGGATCATTTTCTCATTTGTAAGATAAAAGCAAAAAGAGCACATATTCTATAGCATTGCATTTAGTAATAACTCAACAAATGTTACTTGTGACTCATTTGTAATAATTATCATATAATAAAGAAGTCATGCCATTACTAAAAGTATTAGTAGAAACTCAGAACAAAGTTTAAATATTTGAATTGTTTTGAAAAACACAAAGATTGAACATTGTAGCAAAAAGGGTAAAAAAACTGTTAAAATTGACAATATAATGTCACATATTTATAGCTTCAAGCTACAGAAAGAAATAGTTATTAAACAGAAGGGAACCAGAGAGACTCGAAATGCCTAATTATCACCTCTTTGGGATTAGTGTTGCACGAAGTCACTTTTCCTGATCATTAATGGGAACAAGTTCACCCATAAGCATGGACCGAATGAGTATTGAACAGATCCACTGACAGACAGACGCCTTGCGAAGTAAGATTATTCAGATGTTCAATCCAGGAACTTTGAGGTACAGCATCAATTTTATAAACTCATTATAGTTGTGCTAGCAATAAAATCTCACACCTGTGTTTTTATTTTTTTCCTTTGGTGGTTGCTGTCAGCTATTATAGGTGTTTTTTCCTGTGTTTTTGAAATCCACAGGGAAAATGTCATTCTTCTCAGTGAAGTGTGCTGAAACATCTCTTTCTGAAACCCTTCATGAGTGCCTTTGAAGGGATATAGGCCTTTAAATCATCTTTAATTTAAAGAGACGTTAAATAAGAAAAAAATCAGTCTTATCCTTTTATCCCTAAACAGTAGGGTTACTGTGTTAGGGATCACACTAAGCCTCCTGCTAAGTGTATCCTATCATGTGATCATTAACAAAGATAATGCCTTATACTTGCCTTTCCTTGCTTCCATAAAGCCTCTGGTTCTGGAATGTTCTAATACACCAGAGAATATTTTTTTATTATATTTTATTGATTAAGCTATTACAGTTGCCCATTACGCCCCCCCTTTATTCCCCTCTATCCTATATATCGCCCCCCTCCCTACTTTCCCCCCCTTTGGTTCTTGTCCATAGGTCATACACAAAAGTTCTTTGGCTTCTGTGTTTCCTATACTATTCTTAACCTCCCCCTGTCTGTTTTCTACCTACCATTTATGCTACTTATTCTCTGTACTTTCTCCTTCTCTCTCCCACTCCCACTCCCCTGTTGATAACCCTTCTTGTCTTATATAAATCCCTTTAACATTTCATATAATAAAGGCTGGGTGATGAAGAACTCCTTGAACTTGATCTTATCTGAGAAACACTTTATCTGCCCTTCCTAAATGAAAGTTTTGCTGGATAGAGTAATCTTGGATGTAGGTCCTTGCCTTTCATAACTTGATAAACTTCTTTCCAGGCCCTTCTTGCCTATAAGGTCTCTTTTGAGAAATCAGCTGACAGTCTTTTGGGAACTCCCTTGTAGGTGATTCCCTCCTTTTCTCTTGCTGCTTCTAAGATTCTCTCCTTATTTTTAATCTTGGGTAATGTAATTATGATGTGTCTTGGTGTGTTCCTCTTTGGGTCTAACTTCTTTGGGACTCTCTGATCTTCCTGGAATTCCTGGAAGTCTATTTCCTTCACCAGCTTGGGGAAGTTCTCTTTCATCATTTGTTCAAGTAAGTTTTCAATCCCTTGGTCTTCCTCTTCTTCTTTTGGCATCCCTATGACTCGAATGTTAGAATGTTTAGAGATGTCCCAGAGGTTCCTAAGCCTCTCCTCAGTTTTTTGAATTCTTGTTTCTTCATTCTTTTCTGGTTGAATGTTTTTTACTTCCTTGTGATCCATACTGTTGATTTGAGTTCCAGTTACCTTCCCAACCCTATTGGTTCCCTGCACATTTCCCCTCATTTCATTTAACCTATCCTTCATTTTTTTCATCTAATTTGTGACCAAATTCAACCAATTCTGTGAGCATCCTGATTATGTGTGTTTTGAACTGTGCATCTGATAGGTTGGCTATCTCTTCGTGGCTTAGTTGTATTTTTTCTGGGGTTTTGATCTGCTCTTTCATTTGTGTCTTTTTTAATCTCTCCGCATGCCTATTGCGTACAAGGGGGCAGAGCGGGGCAACCCTCGCTGTTGCATTGTGACATTGTCTGTGTGAAAGGGGTCTGAGAGGGCACAATGGCGCTTGCTCTGCTCACTACCCACAAGCAAATTGGGCTCTTCTGGTGCTGATTCCCACATGGAAGGCTTGTTCTAGGTCTCTGTGGGTCTCTCCAACAAACTCCCCTGTGAAGCTGAGACTTCCTCCCACTGCTGCTTCAACCGCCACAGGTGTTTACAATCAATGGCTTGAGGTTTTATTTCCCCTCGCTGGGCCCCTGGGCTGTGTGTTCTGCTTTGCTCCTCAACTTTTTCTCCTTGTTTAACTGTGTGTGAATGCAGAACCGTCTGCTCCACCAGCCTTGGTCCCACTGGGTCGGAATCTGCCAGCCTCGGTCCCCCTGGCCTGTTTCAGCGTTGCACGCTGACTTCACAAACCGCCCTCTGGCCCCGCACCAGGCTCCGTCCCAATTCCCAGTCTGGATGGATGTCTTCTTTAACTCTTTTGTTGTCGGACTTCCATAAAGTTCAATTTTCTGTCAGTTCTGGGGACTTTTTGTATTTAAATTGTTTTCTGTCTTTTGGTTGTGCAAGGAAGAACAGCGTGTCTACCTATGCCTCCATCTTGGCCAGAAGTCCTCTACACCAGAGAATATTAAAGCTCTTACTCAACTATGAAGAAATAGTGATGTTTGGTGTTGTGGGGTTATTTTCCTATTGCCCTATTTGCATTAAAAAAAAAAAAACTTTAATATGACACTGTAGTTAGAAGGGATAGAATGATTTGATTTTAGGCAACTTCCTCTATTCAACTGTCTTTTCCAACCTCAACCTATTGCATAAGAACAGGTAAGATAGAGTACCTATGCTTTCTGAAATCATTTGCTTGGAACTTCATCCTGACATTTCTAACAGGTAAGTAGGGAAAAACACAAATGTACATTTGCAACACCTACCTGGTTTTTATACTCTGTTTACTTCTAGAATCATCACATGTTAAGATGGGAAGTTAGACAATGCTCTCCTAAATATAGCTGACAAATGGAAATCTATTTTAGTAGTTATGAGCAAATTATTTTGATTTATACGAAACCTAGATACCAATCCCAGCTTTAAATATAGGATTTAAATTTTTTTTTCTTCTTAAATTTTTTTTTTGTTCAATTACAGTTATTTGCATCCTCTCCCCTGCCCTCCTCCCTTCCCCTCCAGCCCCACCTCCTCCTCCAACCTCTCTCCTCCCCCTTAGTTCTGTCCATGTGTCCTCTACAGTGATTCCTGAAAACTCTTCTCCCCATTGTCCCCTCCCCCGTCTCCCCTGTCTATTGTTAGACTGTTCTTAATTTCAGTGTCTCTCGTTATGTTTTGCTTGCTTTCTGCTTTTGTTGGTTATGATCTGGTTAAAGGTGAGATCATATGGTATTTGTCCCTCACTGCCAGGCTTACTTCACTTAGCATAATGCTCTCCACTTCCATCCATGCTGTTGCAAAGAGTATAAGCTCTTTCTTCCTTTCTGCTGCGTAGAATTCCATTGTGTAAATGTACGATAGTTTCTTGATCCATTCATTTGTAGATGGGCACTTAGGTTGTTTCCAGCACTTAGCTATTGTGAATTGTGCTGCTATGAACATAGGAGTGCAAAGGTTCTTTTGAATTGGTTTTTCAGGATTCTTAGGGTATAATCCCAGTAGTGGAATTGCTGGGTCGAAAGGCAATTCCACTTTTATTTTTCTGAGGAAGTTCCATACTGTTTTCCACAATGGCTGCGCCAGTCTGCATTCCCATCTACAGTGCAGTTGGGTTCCCTTTTCTCCACATCCCCTCCAACAGTTATCTGTTGCTTTGTTGATGATGGCCATTCTGACTGGTGTGACGTGGTATCTCATTGTGGTTTTAATTTGCATCTCTCTGATGGCTAAATGATGTTGAGCATCTTTTCATATGATTCTGGGCCCTCTGTATGTCTTTTTTCGAGAAGTGTCTGTTCATGTCTTTTGCCCATTTTTTAATTGGGTTTTTTGTCCTCCTGGAGTGGAGTCGTATGAGTTCTTTATATATTTTGGAGATCAGACTCTTGTCTGAGGTATCATTGGCAAATATGTTTTCCCATACGGTTGGTTCTCTTTTTATTTTAATACTATTTTCTTTAGCCCCACAGAAGCTCTTTATTTTGATAAGATCCCATTTGTTTATTCTTTCCTTTATGTCCCTAGCTCTAGGGGACAAATCATTGAAGATGTTGCTGCGTGGAATGTCTGAGATTTTCCTACCG
>PVJI01024298.1:0-22072 GCA_004026765.1 Micronycteris hirsuta
AAAGAGACAAAGAACAAGAAATATTTGGAAAAATAATGACTGAGAATTTCTCCAAATTAATTTCAAACAATACATTCAGGAAGCTTAAGAAATACCAAGCAGAATAAATACCAAAAAAACTACACCTAGGCATATAAAATCAAAGATAAAGATAATGAAAGAAGCCAGAGGTGGGTGGGTGGGTGATTCCTTTATTCTATAGAGGAATCAAAATTATTACATTCAACTTCTCAGAAACCATGAGAACAAAAATAGACGGGTGTGAAATATTTAAGATGTTGAGAGAAAAACCCATCAACCTAAAATTCTATACCCTTCAAAATTAGCCTTCAAAACCTAAGGTTATTAATTTGAGGTGATTATGGTGTATAAATGTAGGTTCATCCTTAGCAAAATATGTACCATTTTGGTAAGTGAAGTTGATAATAGGGGAGGGTATGAATGTGTATGGGTAGGGGTTATCTTTGTACTTTCCTCTCAGTTTTTTTTTTAAGATTTTATTTATTTTTAGAGAGAGGAAGAGAGGGAGAAAGAGAGGGAGAGAAACAGCAATGTATGGTTGCCTCTCACATGGCCCTCACTGGGGACCTGGCCCGCAACCCTGGCATGTGCCCTGACTGGGAATCGAACTGGGACCCTTTGGTACCCAGTCCGCGCTCAATCCACTGAGCTACACCAGCCAGGGCTTCCTCTCAGTTTTATTGTAAATCTGAAACTGCTCTAACAAAATAATCTTTTAAAAAAAGCAAATTACCTGCAAGAGGAAAAGGTTGAGGTTCGCTCAGAGTAATGCACAGCCAGAAAATAAAAACCAAAACTATTATCTACAAAGCTTATATAGTAAAAGTGACTCAAGAGTTACACCCAGCCAAAATGGCATTCTGATATTAAAGCAGAAAGTAGACAATCTGAAACATAATACAATTGGGGAACATAACATTATTGAAAGAATATTTTGACAAGTAAATCTAACTAGGCAAGAGAAGAATCAAAATGTAGAATTCAGGAATATAGAAATCATAGTGAAAAGACTGGTGGGCAAGCATTGAATCAATTTAAGTATAAAATCATATGAATAATTATGGATATGATAACATGGGATATGATAATAGGATAATTTAAAGATAAAAAATAAATTTTTGAGAGATCAGAAGAAGAGAATAGGAAAGTAAGCTGTCGATGTCTTCTTTAAAGCATTGCATCAATGAATATTGACTAAAATTGATAACTAGGTTATTTTTAAATGACAGATCTTATTATTTTATAGTCTCTCTTTGTCTCCCTCATTCTGCACCTAGAACCTTAAAGAGCTCTTTTAGGAAATAATATCTCTTGTGAAGAAGTATCTCTTTTTCCAACAATAGGAATTAATTTTCTCACAGTTCTAAAGGCTGAAGCCCAAGATCAAGGTGTTGGCCCTACTGTTGTTCATCTCCCCACCTGCCCCTAATGCTATCTTGAACCTTGTGTTTGTGGTTCTCCTATATATTAAAACATAAAGTTATGTTTTAATTTTATAGTGTTAGCAGGTGTGTGTGTATGTGTGTGTGAGTGTAAGCCTAAGGTGAATTTTTTTTTTTTTTTGCTTAAATTTAGTTGCTTTTACACTTTATATTTTAAAAGATATTCTTCAGGCAAGTCATTATTAAAGTTTAATTTATATACTGCAGCACCTGTTAACTTGGAGCTTGTTAAAAATGCAAATTCCTGCCCTGGCTGGTGTAGCTCAGTGGATTGCACGCAGGCTGGGAACCAAAGGGTGCCAGTTCGATTCCCCGTCCAGGCACATGCCTGAGTTGCAGGCCAGGTCCCCAGTGAGGGCCACGTGAGAGGCAACCATACATTGCTATTTCTCTCCCTCTCTTTCTCCCTCCCTTCCTCTCTCTCTGAAAATAATAAATAAATAAATTCTTTAAAGAAAAAGTTTAAAAGAAAAATGCAAATTTCTGAGTCCCTCTCCTCCTCCCAGACCTGCTGTATCAGAAGCTGTGATTTGCATGTTTCTAATTACTAATGAGGCCAATAGCCCCCCAATTTCCTCATTGGGTGTGTGTGTTCTGTCTTCTTGTGAAGTGATATCTTGTTTGAATATAACAATACCCTCAGATTACTTATTTTCATTCATAAAATTCAAGGAAAATAAAATTTATTTTTCCATCCATATACCCATCCATCCATTCACCCATCCTACATCCTTACATCCATTCATGAATATATACCTGCATTCATCCATCTATTTGTATTGTATAAGGAATATCTTGAATGATCTTTCTCTAATATTAATAATAGTAATTTATAGTTTGTGAGGTTTAAAATGATTTAAAAACTTTTAGTTTCTGGATTGACCAATCCCTTATAATTTCTATACATTATCTTTACAAAAATAATACTGTAAATTTTCTTTAAAATAAAAAAATAGAAGCTAATTTGTTAAGATGTTAGCCATAGTTAATTCTGGCAAAGTAAACATTTTATTCTCATTTTCTTCTTTTACTTAGTGTATTTTTTATTTCTAAGAAGTATTAACAAAATATTTTTTAGAGAAAACATGTTTAGAAATTTTTTTAATAAAGAAAAACAGTTGCAAATAGGCACATTACTAAAGTTCTATTTTTCAGAATGAAGTTTAAGATGAATTTTGCTCTTGATTCCTAAATTTTAATAGTGGGGAGTCTGATAGAACTTAAATTGTTAGAATGTTTAATAAGAATAATTGCAAACAAGAGAGGCACATTGGCGAACTGAAGTGAAGGGTAAAAGAGAATGACCATTTTTTGAATGCCTATTACGTGCTCAACACTGGACTAAGTCCTTTAGTTTTCACAATAAACCTATGAGAGAGGCACTATTATTTAAAATGAGGTGTCTGAGGTTCTGCAACATTAAATCACTTCCCAGGATTGAGCTGGGAATCTAACCTAAGTAGTAGGACTTCATAATCCTTTATACTCATTCTCTCATCTAATCCTCATCACAGTTCTGTGGACTATTTTCCCTCAGATTGGCAAACCGAAGTATTTAAAGGTATAATAGTTTTCTCAAGTCACATGACAGAGCTGGGATTCACTTGTGTTTTTAAAATTTCAGAGTAACAGCTATAATTGTTTTCATTCTATTTCTATGATTCTCTGATGGCATAACATTTTCTCCAAGAAACCAAAGACTCAATTCAAAGTGTGGTGAATTTCTTTCCATGGCCCATTGCCTCAGAATGTGGGTTCACAACACAGTAGGGTAAAATCAAAGCATAAATTACTGTTATGTTGACCTCTCACACAAAAATGAAACCTATATTTATTTATTTATGTATCCCTGTTCTACCACTCTTGACCTCTCCAGTGTGCCAAATTTCAACATAATGTGCCTGTGTGTGTGTGTATCTCTCTCTCTGTGTAGGTTTAATAATGAATTTGATTTGATTTCTACTCATTCTCCCCTCTTCACCTCTTTTTGGAACAGAGAGGTCTTGATTCCTATGATTTTCACTTAATAACCCAATTTTATGATATAGGAAACATGCTAGGCGATTTTTAAAAAATACACATATAGCCTTTTATTTTTCCTCAAATTTGGAGTTTTATTAATATTAATATGAGAAGTTAGCTTTGTAACCTAAAAATATTTACCTATTAAAGCTATATTAATACTTTCATAAACTGTACAAAAAGATAATGAGATAAACGTGCACATTTATAGAACTGCATGTCGGTCATGCCAAATCCCTCGGAGGGAATTCTCAACATGATGTAATTCATTTGTGAGAACACAGAGTCATTCAAGATCAGAGCCAAGTTTTGTGGCTACAGAGCTTATGGTTCTAGATGTGCTTTAGAAACCAAAGAAATTGGAGAAGATCAGAAAACATGAGATTCTCAAATAAAACTGAACACTATTGTTCTATTTAATACCTTAGCCTGAAACAATCTTTCCTGAGGAAAACAAAACAAAAGAAACCTAAAAAGCTCTAGTTTCTAAGTTTCTCTGCCTGTTCAGATTCTTTACATGTCCCTTCTTTTCTTTTTTTTTAATTTTATACACACACACACGCACACACACACATATAAAGCTTCAGAATGGAAGGTTTCCAATTACTGTAGAATATCCAGACCTGGAAATGTTTTACATTATGATTCTATGGAGCAATAGCCAAGTGCTTGTGTTTGTGAATTAGAATATAGGAAACCTTGGAGAAGTAACTGCTTTGGGACGGTTATATGAAAATAACTGTGTTTGATATATGTACAGAAGTATATAATACAGATTGTTTCAGGGATGACTAAATAAATGAATATAGGTTTTATTTTTGTCTAGGAGACCAACACAGCAGTTAGTAATTTATGCTTTGATTTTACTCTGCACTGTTATGAACCCACATTCTGAGGTAATAGGCCATGGAAAGAAACCCGCCATACTTTTTGAGTTGAATCTTTAGTTTCTCAGAGGGAATGATATGCCCTCTAAGAATCATAGAATCATAGGTGAAAAAAAAATCATAGATGCTCCTCTGGAATTAAAAAAACATATTTTTTAAGTTCTTTGAGCAAAATTGTACCTTTTAAATTATTCAATAATGGATCCAGAATGTAAGTAATCCCAAATCACAAATGAGCCCAAAAAGTAATTTGTAATTGGTTTAAGAATGTATTCATTTTGTTTGGTAATATTAGTGGAGATTTTTGGCTAATTGTATCATATTTAATTAATGTTAAGGATGATCTGATTTCCTAGAATAGTAAATGTTGACTGACTGATTCAGGAGGCAATTGGCCTAGGTTTATAGCCTTACAAATAGATCTGTCTCCAAGTAAGGAACACTTAAATAACAATTAACCTCAAATCTGTTCACTTCATTCCTTTCATGCCTAGGTTGGGCTAACAAAACCATTTTATAAAGTAGCCATTTGAGGGAGATTATGCAGTTGATTTTAAGTATGAATCTTAAAAACTGTTTTATTCTGAAACAATCCAGAAGAAGACCTGCAATGTTTATACTGAGGAAGAACAAGTGGTACTTGATAAAAATATTTTTAATCTCCTCAAGCATATTTATATTGTTTTTTGCAGTCACTGTATATTCCTGGCATTTTCATGTATAATACTGGTATATAATAACTTGATTACCTACTAGAAATGTACTTACACTTAAAAGAAGAAGTAAAAAAAGTCTATGTTTATGAATTTACTGCTGGTACTTTCCTTTTGGGAACTGCTAGCAGAAAGCATAGAACTAAACAGAGAGACTCCATTTAGAGTCAGAGATCTACATTTGCTTTCCGACTCCACTTCCCAACTGTATAAACATGGGCAAATTACTTAACTGCTCTAAACTTCAATTCAGATATATTTGACACTTAACAAGGGTTCGTTGGCTTGGCATATATGAGATGTAGATAAAAGCATGCTGAATAATGTAACTACACAAGTGGTATTTATTATCTTCAGTTTAATATAGACATGAACTTCCCTGAACCTTAGCTCTAGGGTGGGAGCCTCAAGTTAACTCTGGAGTTTCTTGACTCTCTGTCTTGTGACAGGCACCGACTCTGGGGCTGAGAGGAGAGAAAGGAGTGGGGGAAGGGGAGAAATGGTGCTTCCCCTCATCCTTCCTGAGCCATACAGAAAGGCCTTAACTAACCAGAAAGTATGTAAATAAGAGTGAAACAATAGGAATTCACTCCTCTGTAAATTAAATTTGAGAAGATCCTTCTTTCCTATGTGTGCTAATCATTAAGGCCCTGAAGGCTGTCTACATAGTTCCAGGGATAAAATATGTTGATATTAAATTACGGAATGACACCGTAACTCAAAAAACAGAGCAGGAAGAAGAGAGAAGAAAATGCTTATGTTGACTCACAGAAATGCTTTAGTCATCAGCAAGGAATGGAAGGAAATAAAATATATATGAATGTATAATGGGATTTTAGAGAATTAAATTTTGCAGAAATGTGCTTAAGCATGTGGCATTGCTTAAAGGTTAGCCCCATCAGAACAGGCAATCAGGCAGTCTTGTTTGCACACCATGTGTGGTAGGGAGGGGAGAGAAATGTACATTCATTTTCTGAGGAACATATGATGGCTGCATTAGAGCATTAATACATCTTTTAAATCTTTTGGTTAGGAAAAAACATTAGGCACCATCTACGTTGAACCTAAGGACAAGGTGAGAAAATAATGCCTTCTAGAAAGAAAACATCAAGTGAAAATATGTACAGTTTATCATAGACTGTGTTGCTATAGGCATATTTATTGCTCTGTAGGCAGATATTAAGAGAGGACAAGATAAAATTACAGCTGATATTGCATTTTTATGTTATCTTGAAAAAGCTGCAGCAGAACTTAGCTTAAGCAAATATTAACCTTCTTTCTATATGCTAATGAAATACAAGTAGAGACACTGGGGGATTCTGAACCTAAGTATTTTATCGGTTGATGTTTTACACATATGGCTTGTGTCTTACTTACACTATTAAAAACAAGACAACAGGCCCCATATGTAGCTGCTTGTGCTAAGCCCCATTTCACCAAACTGAATAAATTATAGTTTGTACCCTTTCAGAAATGGCATCTTTAACCATTTTTAAATCAAGAATCATTTAATCAGCACTAATCAGATAATCTGCCTGATAGAACCATGCCACCCCCTAAAAGAAAGTAACTTTGCAATAACCAACACTTTTTGACTATAAAACTTTCATTTTGTACAGCTTCTTGGAACTCCTCTCTATCTGTTAGATTGGATACTGCCTGATTTGAATCAAGTTTTGCTCAAACTCTTTCTTTTAAACTTTTTAATTAAATTTATTGTGGTGACATTGGTTAACAAAATTATGTAAGTTTTAGGTGAACAGTTCCAAAGTATACCAATTATATCTCGTGATGTGTGCTCACCACCTGGAGTTGTCTCCTTCCATCACCACTTATTCTCCCCGTTCCCTTTATTATCTCCCCTCATCCCCCTTTTGCTCTGGTAATCACTATACTGTTGTCTGTGTCTATGACACTTTTGTTTGCTTAATCCCTTTACCTAATTCACCTAGCCCCACAACCTCCCTCTCCTTTGACAGCTGTCAGTTTGTTCTATATCCATGAGTCTGTATCTATTTTGTTTGTTAGTTTATTTTGTTCATTAAGATTCCACATGTGAGTGAAATCATATGGTATTTATTTTCCTCTGACTGGCTTATTTCACTAGTGTAATGCTGTCCAGGTCCATCCGTGCTGTTGCAAAGGGTAAGATTTCCTTCTTTTTTATGGCTGAGTAGTATTCCATTGTATAAATGTATCACTGCTTTTTTGTCCACTCATCTACTGATGGACACTTGGGCTGCTTTCAAAATTTTACCTATGGTAAATAGTGCTGCAATGAACATAGGGGTGCATAAATTATTTTGAATTAGTGTTTCAGGTTTCTTTGGATATATTTCCAGAAGTGGAATTGCTGGGTCATAAAACAATTTCATTTTTATTTTTCTGAGGTAACTCCATACTGCTTTCCACAGTGGCTGTGCCAATCTTCATTCCCACCAACAGTGCACGAGGGTTCCTTCTCTCCACATCCTCTGCAATCCTTGTTTGTTGATTTGTTGATGATGGCCATTCTGACAGGCATGAGATGGTATGTCATTGTGATTTTAATTCACATTTCTCTGATGATTAGTGACTGACATAGGGCATCTTTTCCTGTGTCTATTGGCCATCTATATGTCCTCTTTGGAGAAGTGTCTATTCAGGTCCTTTGCCCAATTTTTAATTGCATTGTTTGTTTGTTTTTGTGCATTGAATTTTATAAGTACTTTATAAATTTTGGATATTGACCTCTTATCAAATGTTTATTGGCAAATATGTTCTCCCATTCTGTGGGCTGTCTCTTTATTTTGTTGATGATTTCCTTTGCTGTGCAAAACATTTTTAGTTTGATGTAGTCCTATTAGTTTATCTTTTCTTTTGTTTCCTTTGCCTGGGGAGATATATTCAATAAACACTTTCTATGAGTAATACCCAAGATTTTGCTGCCTATGTTTCCTTCTAGGATTTTTATGGTTTCAAGTCTAATATTTAAGCCTTTGACCCATTTTGAATTTATTCTTGTGTGTGGTGTAAGACAGTGATCTAGTTGCATTTTTCTACAGGTATCTGTCTAATTTTCCCAACATCATTTATTGAATAAACTACCTTTTTTTAAATAAGGAAGTTATCTTTAATAACCATCTTTGCACATTTTATGTATTGCTTCCTCTCTTAAATATTTATTGACTATAAAGATGTGGGTTTATTTCTGGGCTACCTATTCTGTTCCATTGATCTAGGTGTCTGTTCTTATGCCAGTACCAGGCTGTTTTGATTACTATGGCCTAGTAGTATAGTTTGATATCAGGTAGTGTGATTCCTCCAACTTTGTTCTTCTTTCTCGGGATTGCTGTTACTATGCAGGGCCTTTTGTGGCTCCATATAAATTTTTGAAATATTTGTTCTAGTTCTGTGAAATACCTCATTGGAATCTTCATAGGAATTACATTGAATCTATAGATTTCTTTGGATAGTATGGATATTTTAATGATGTTAATTATTCCTATCCATGAATTCCATATGTGCTTCCATTTATTTGTATCTTCTTCAATTTATTTCTTCAGTGTCTTACAATTTTCTGTGTACAGGTCTTTTACATCCTTGGTTAGGTTTATTCCTAGGTATTTATTCTCTTTTTTAAATTGTGCGGTTATCGTGCTCTTTCCCCCTTGCTCTCCCCTGCCCTGTCCACTCTAACAGTCAGTCCCCATGAGTCTGTGTCCATGAGTCCATGCCCATGAGCTCTCTCTTCACGTTCCTTGGCTTGTCCCTTCTCCCAATTTCCCCTGTTTTTGCCCTTCTCCCTCCCCTTTGGTCACTGTCAGTTTGGTTTTAATTTCCATGTCTCTGGTTTTGTTTTGTTCATTTGTTTGTTTTGTTGATTAGATTACACTTACAGGCAAGATCGCATGGTATTTGTATTCCACCACCTGGCCTATTTCAGTTAGCATATTACTCTCCAATTCCATCTATGCTGTTGTGAAGGGTAGGAGTTCCTTCTTTTTATCTGCTTCATAGTATTCCATTGTGTAAATGTACCACAGTGTTTTGATCTATTCATTTACTGATGGGCACTTAGGTTGTTTCCAGGACTTGGCTATTATAAATAATGCTGGTATGAACATAGGGGTGCATAGGTTCTTTTGAATTGGTGATTCGGGATTGTTAGAGTATATTCCCAGCAGTTGGAATCACTGGATCAAAAGGCAGTTCCATCTTTAGTTTTTGAGGAAAATTGATACTGTTTTGCATAGTGGCTGCACCAGTCTTGCATTCCCACAAATAGTATACTAGGGTTTCTGTTTCTCCACAACTTTGTCAGCACTTGTTTGTTGATTTGTTAATGATGGCCATTCTGACCAGTGTGAAGTGGTATCTCACTGCAGTTTTAATTTGCATCTCTCTAAAGGCTAGTGATGTTGAGCATTTTTTCATGTGTTTCTGGGCCCTGTATACGTCCTCCTTGGAGAAGTGTCTGTTCAGGTCCTTTGCCCATTTTTTAATTGGATTGTTTGTCTTGGAGTGGAGTCTTGTGAATTCTTTATATATTTTGGAGATCAAATCCTTGTCTGAGGTATCATTGGCAATTATGTTTCCCATCCAGTTAGTTCCCTTTCCATTTTGTTGATGTTTGTTTTTTTTTAGCCATGCAGAAGCTTTTAAATTTGATGTAGTCCCATTTGTTTATTCTTTCCCTTATATCCCTTGCCTTAGGGGATGTATCAGTGAAAATATTGCTGCTTGGGATATCTGAAATTTTCCTGCCTATGTTCTCCTCTAGGACTTTTATGGTGTCACACCTTATATTTAAGTCTTTTATCCATCTCGAGTTTATTTTGGTATATGGTATAAGTTGGTCATCTAGTTTCATGTTTTTGCATGTACTTGTCCAGATTTTCAAACATCATTTGTTGAAGAGGCTATTTTTACTTCATTTTATGTTCCTGCCCCCTTTGTCAAATACTAATTGACCATATTGACATGTGTTTTTTTCTGGTCTCTCTATTCTGTTCTATTGGTCTGTGTGTCTGTTCTCACGCCAGTACCAGACTCTTTTGATTACAGTGGCCTTGTAATGTAGTTTGATATCAGGTATTATGATCCCTCCTACTTTGTTCTTCTTTCTCAAAATTGCTGAGGCTCTTTGGGGTCATTTATGGTTTCATATAAATTTTTGAAATATTTGTTCTATATCTGTGAAATATGTCATTGGTATTTTGATAGGGATTGCATTGAATATATAGAATGCTTTGGATAGTATGGACATTTTAATTATGTTAATTCTCCCAATCCTTGAACACACTAAATGCTTACATTTATTTGTGTCTTCCTTATTTCTTTCTTCAGTGTTCTGTCATTTTCTGAGTAGAGATAATTTACTTCCTTTGTTAATTTTTTTCCTAAGAATTATATTTTTCTCATTGGTATAGTGAATGAGATTTTTTTTCTCGTTTCTCTTTCTTATAGTTCAATGTTGGTGTAGAAAAATGCCTTAATTTCTGAATGCTGACTTTATATCCCACCATTTTGCCAAATTCATTTATTAGGTTGAGTAGTGTTTTTGGTGGGAATTTCTATGTACACTATCATGTCATTTGCAAACAGTGGCAGTTTTACTTCCTCCTTTCCAATTTGGATGCCTTGTATTTCTTTTTCTTGTCTGATTGCTGTGGCTAGGGCTTCCAATATTATGTTCAATAGAAGTGGTGAACGCAGACACCCCTTTCTTGTGCCTGATCGCAGGGGGAAAGCTTTTAGTTTGTCCCCATTGAGTATGATATTGGCTGTAGCTTTCTTGTATATGGCCTTTATTATGTTGAGGTATGCTCCCTCTATTCCCACTTTGTTGAATGTTTTTATCATAAATGGATACTAGCTTTTATCAAGTGATTTTCAGCATCTATTGATATGATCATATGGTTTTTGTTTTTCATATTGTTTATGTGATATATTACATTTATTGATCTGTGTGTATTGTACCATCCATGCATCCCTGGGATGAATCCCACTCGATAATGGTTTATGATCTTTCTAATATATTGCTGGGTCTGGTTTGTCAATATTTTGTTGAGGATTTTAGCATCTATGTTCATCAGTAATATAAGCCTGTAGTTTTATTTCTTTATTGTGTCTTAATCTTCTTTTGAAATTAGGATAATACTGGCATCATAAAAAGAGTTTGGGAGTCTTCCCTGTTCTTGGATTTTTTAGAATTGTTTGAGAAGAGTCAGGGTTAGCTTTTCCCTAAATGTATGGAAATTTCTCCTGTGAAGCTGTTCAGTTCAAGGCTTCTGTGTACTTGGAGTTGTTTTTTTTTTATTATTACTGATCATTTTCACTAGCTGTTGTCAGTCTATTCAGGCTTTCTGCTTCTTCTTGACTCAGTTTTGGAGGGTTATAAATTTCTAGAAATATGTCCATTTCTCTCAGGTTTTCAAATTTCTTGGCATATAGTTGTTCATAGTAATTTCTTATGATCCTTTGTGTTTCTGTGGTAATGATTGTAATTTCTCCTCTTTCATTTCTTATTTTATTTATTTGTATCCTCTCCCTTTTTTCCTTGATGAGTCTGGTTAAAGGCTTGTCAGTTTTGTTTATCTTTTCAAAGAACCATCACCTGCACTTATTGATCCTTTGAATTGTTCTTTTAGTCTGTATGTCATTTAGTTCTGCTCTGATCTTGATTATTTCCTTCCTTCTACTTGCTCTGGGCTTTGTTTGTTGTTCCTCTAGTTTTTGTAGATGTAGGGTTAGGTCATTTATTTCAAATTTTTATATCTTTTTTAAGTAGGTCTGTATTACTATGAACTTCCCTCTCAGGACTGCCTTCACTATGTCTCATAGGTTTTGGGTTGTTGTGTGTTCATTTTCATTTGTTTCCAGAAACTTTTTGATTTCTTCCTTGATCTCATTGTTTACCCATTCACTGTTTAATAATATGTTATTCAGTATCCATGGATTTGATTATTTTTGAGTTTTTTCCTTGAGGTTTGTTTCTAGTTTCAAGCCATTGTGATCTGAGAAAATGCTTGATATAATTTCAATTTTCTTAAATTTGTTGAGGCTTGTTTTGTGTCCTATCATGTGTTCTATCTTTGAAAATGTTCCATGTACCTTTGAAAGAATGTATATTTTGCTTCTTGGGGGTGAAAAGTTTTGTATATATCAGTTAAGTCCATTTGATCCAGCATGTCATTCAGTGTCACAATGTTCTTGTTGAGTCTTTTTTTTTAAAGCATTTTTTAAAAGATTTTATTTATTTATTTTTAGAGGGAGAGGAGAAGGGAGGGAGAAAGAGCAATGTGTGGTTGCCTCTCACATGGCGCCCACTGGGGACCTGGCCTGCAACCCAGACATGTGCCCCGACTGGGAATCGAACCGGGACCTTCTGGTCCCAGCCCGCGCTCAATCCTCTGAGCCACACCAGCCTGGTCTTGTTGAGTCTTTTTGAAGCAATTGTGAATGGGATTGTTTTCTTAATTTCCCTTTCTGTTAGTTCATTATTGGCATATAAAAATGCATCTGATTTCTGGATATTAATTTTTAATCCTGCTACTTTTGAATTCATTAGCCAGTTCTAGTAATTTCTTCATGGAATCATTGAGGTTCTCTATGTACAGTATCATATCATCTGCAAATATAGTTTAATTCTTCCTTTCCAATTTGGATACCTTTTATTTCTTCTTCTTGTCTGATTGCTATGACTAGGACTTCCGGGCCTATGTTGAATAAGAGTGGTGAAAATGGACATCCCTGTCTTGTTCTAAAGCTTAAGGGGAATGCTTGTAGTTTTTGCCCTTTGAATATGATGCTGGCAGTGGGTTTGTCATATATGGCCTTTATTATGTTTAGGTATCTACCCTCTATTCCCACTTTGCTGGTAGTTTTTATCATAAATGGGTGCTGGATTTTATCATGAGCTTTTTTTGTATCAATTGCTCATCATGTGGTTTTTGTTCATCAATTGATCATGTGGGTTTTGTCCTTCATTTTATATGTTGAATCACATTATTGATTTGAAAATGTTGTAACAACCCTGCATTCCTAGAATAAATCTCACCTGTTCATGGTGTATGAACCTTTTGATGCATTGCTGTATTCAGTTTGCTAATATTTTCTTGAGGATTTTAGCATCTATATTCATCAGAGATATTGGCTGATAATTTTCTTTTTTTGAAAATTATCTAGATTGTATGATTCTAGAAATTTATCCATTTTATCCAGGTTGTCCAATTTGTTGGTATATAATTGTTTATAATATTTTCTTACAATCCTTTGCATTTCCTTGGTGTCAGTTGTTCTTTCTCCTCTTTCATTTCTAATTTTATTTATTTGGGTCCTTTCTCTCTTTTTCTTGTTGAATGATTTGTTAATCTTGTTTATCTTTTCAAAGAACCAGTTCTTGGATTCATTTATCTTTTCTTTAGACTCTATTTCATTTATTTCTGCTCTGATCTTTATTATTTTCTTCCTTCTACTCACTTTGGGCTTTGTTTGTTGCTCTTTTTCAAGTCCCTTTAAGTGTAAAGTTAGATTGTTTCTTTGAGCTTTTTCTTTTTTTCTTTTTTTTAAAGTAGGCCTGTAATGCTATGAATTTCCCTCTTAGGGTTGCTTTCCCTGTGTCCCATAGATTTTGGATTGTTGTGTCCTCATTTTCATTTGTTTCAAGGTATCTTTTAATTTCTTCCTTGATCTCATTGTTGACCCATTCATGTTTAATAACATGTTATTTAGCTTCCATGTCTTTTCATGTTTTTCAGTGTTCTTCTTGTGATTGATTTCTAGTTTCATTGCATTATGATCAGAGAAGATGCTTGATATAATTTCAGTCTTCTTAAATTTATTGTTGCTGGTTTTGTCTCCCAACAAGTGGTCTATCATAGAAAACATTCCATGTACTCTTGAAAAGTATGTATATTCTGCCTCTTTGGAGTGAAATCCTCTGAAGATATCAATTGAATCCATTTGATCAATTGTGTCATTTAAGGCTGCTATCTTCTAGTTGATTTTCTGCATGGAAGTTCTATCCATTGAAGTCAATGGAGTGTTAAATCCCCAACTATGACTGTATTTCTGTTGATCTCTCCTTTTAAGTCTATCAAGATTTGTTTTACATATTTAAGTGCTCCTATTTACTAGGGTTATATCCTCTTGTTCGATTGTTCCCTTATCATTATGTAGTGTACTTTTTTGTCTCTCACCATACCCTTGGTTTTATTTTTTAAAGATTTTATGTATTTATTTTAGACAGAGGGGGAGGGAGGGAGAAACAGAAGGAGAAAAACATCTGTGTGTGGTTGCCTCTGACATGCCCCCTACTGAGGACCTGACCTGCAACACAGGCATGTGGCCTGACTGGGAATCGAACTAGCGATCCTTTGGTTTGCAAGCTGGCACTCAATCCACTGAGCCACACCAGCCAGGGCAGTTTTAAAGTAGATTTTGTCATAAATAAGTACTGCTACCCCAGCTTTTCTTTCTTGTCCATTTGCATGAAATATGTTTTTCCAACCCTTTACTTTTAGTCTGTGTGTATCTTTTGATCTGAGATGGGTCTTTTGGAGGCAGCATGTATGTAGGTCTTGTTTTCTTATCCATTCAGCTACCCTATGTCTTTTGGTAGGAGCGTTTAAACCATTTACATTTAAGGTGATTATCTATAAATACAATGTAGTGCCATTTTATTGTTAGACTGTTTTTCTATGTTTTTTCTTTCTCTTTTTCGTTTTCTTCTTCTTAAAGCAAGTTCTTTAACATTTGTTGCAGTACTGGTTTGGTGTTAGCAAACTTCTTTAGCTTTTTCTTGTCAGGGAAGCTCCTTATTTCTCCTTTGATTTAAAATGATAGCCTTGCTTGGTAAAATAGCAGGTCCTTGATTTTCATCACCTTGAATATTTCATGCCACTCCCTTCTGGCCTGAAAAGTTTCTGTTGAGTAATCAGATGCCAGTCTTATTGGCACTCCCTTGTATGTAATTACCTGCTTTTTGTGTGGCTTTTAGGATTCTCTCCTTTTCTTTAAGTCTGTAATTTAAATATGATGTGTCTTTGTGTAGGCCTCTTTGGGTCCAACTGGACTCTCTGAGCTTCCTGAACTTGTGTGTCTTTTTCCTTCACCAGATTAGGGAAGTTTTAGTCATATTTCTTCAAATAGGTTCTCGATCCTCTGCTCACTGTCTTCTCCTTCTAGTATTACCATGATGCAAATGTTGTTATGTTTCATATTGTCCAAAATGTTTCTTAAGCTCTTCTTAGTTTTTTAAATTCTTTTTTCTTTTTGCTGCTCTGCTTGGGAGTTTTTTTTTTTCTACCTTGTATTCCAAAACACTGATTATATCCTCTGCTTCATCTAACCTATTGTTTATTCCTTCCAGTGTATTATTTATCTCAGATATTGCATTCTTTATTTCTGACTGGTCGTTTTTTATAGTTTCTATGTCTTTTTTCGTGCTGTTGAATATCTTTATAATCATTACTCTAAACTCTCTATCTGATAAATTGTTTGCCTCAATTTCATCAACTTCTTCTGAAGAATTTTCTTGTTCTTCAAGAGAATTCAAATAAAATTCAAATAAAAATTTGTGGTCTGTTTCCTTGTCTTCCATTTTGGCTGCTTCTTTGAATTTTCTGCCTTAGATGTTAAACTAATCAATGGTCAAGCTGATTGATTGTTAGTGTAATCAAGCTGTGATCAGCAGTCTGGCTTAAAAGTACCACAGTGTGGGGCAGAGTAATTCCTGTGGGCAGGGCTACTGCTTCCCCTAAGGGTGATGCCACTTGGAGAGGAGTGCTTTGCTTGAGAAAGATGGCTCCTGAAGTATGGGGAATGACTTAGCATAGGGATCATGGTAGCTGTTCCATTCATTCTCTTCCCAGAGCCACCAGCCCCAGACTCTCCTCTAGCATCTCTAGTGCACTCTGCCTTACCTCTACCAGAGCCCAAGGTAAGTGGCTGCAAACAAAATTTTGTTTGTTGGCTCTTTAAGAGGCTCTCTGTATCTCCACTGTCTCTCCCTGGTAGACAGAAACTTTGCTGGTTTTTATATCTGAATGTTATCTGGGTTCCTTTCTGGCTCTTATACTATAGGCTATGGAGACCAACTTGGGGTTTAGACCCCATGTTTCTAAGGGGTACCCCCCAGCTGTTGAAATATCCCTCCAGAACTTCAGCAGCTGCCCATGGGAGCCTAGCCAACCCTCTTGCACCTCCTCCACACTCCCTACCAGTCACACGTTGTGGTGAAGCGGTTTCTTCTATCTGTCCATGGTATAAGGCTTCTCTCTATCTAGTGTTCAGTTGGTTATTCTGGATGATTTCTCTACAATTTAATTGTAATTCCAGATTGGTCTTTGGAGAAGGTTAGTGTAGCTTCCACTTAGTCCTCTGCCATCTTGGATCTCATGATCATGTGGTTTTTATCCTTTGTTTTGTTTAAGTGATGTATCATGATTATCGATTTGAGGATATGTACCAACCTTGCATCCTGAGAATAAATCCCACTTGGTCATGGTATAGGTGGTCTTTCTAATGTATTGCTAGATCCTGTTTGCTAATATTTTCTTTAGGATTTTAGCATAACTTTTGCGCAAACTCTTAAAATTTTTATATGCCTTCTTGTTTATCTTTTAACAATGCAGGTGCAGGCACAGAATTGGAGACAGTTCCCCCCGCCCACACACACACACCCACAATCACATTCTGTGAACTATCATAGTGAATTTTCTGACATTAAAGCATATAAATCTGTGTTTTGGAAAGAAGGAGAGAAGTATAGATTAAATATAGATATAGATATATAGAGAGATGTAGATATATAGAGGGATAGAGATGTAGATGGAGAGAGATAGAGAGAGAGACAGGAAAGAAGGGGAGAGAAGGAAAGAAGAAATAGAGGGAGGGAAAGAGGGAGGGAGGGAGGAAGGAAATGAAATAGTTTGCAAACAACTATTGGTTTACCAAGCTTCAACGGAGTATGTAAAGAACTGAACTGTGATTGTGAGGCAGAAAAAGATTAGGCCTTTAACTGCATTAGTTAGAAATAGCCTATGGTGGAGAGAAAATATTGCCAAGAATTTTCCATTCTCCTCTGCAGTAGACTGTTACATTAATTATAATATATTTTGTAATTACCATGGCTGCCTTTCCTAAGGAAGGAACTCTATTGCAGATGAATAGTTTAATGGTATAAAAGAGTATATGAGAGAGGGGCTTAGTATAATGAAATTTCAAACACGTTATTTTCCCAAACTGTGAAAATTTTCCCAAAGATGGAGAAAAGTAACATGTAACAGGGGAGCCAATCAATCAGTTGTCTTCTGGAGTCTTTTTCATATAGACTGATATGGTTTGTATGCCTCTGATAGTTCTGTGGTATTGAAAAGTATATTTTTTCTCTAAAAAAGAAAGATATTCTACTCTGACTTCAGAGAAATATTTTTATATATCTCTCCATCAAAACTATGATCCACTAGGTTAAGGACTTTCCTATTTATTTTATGTGTTTCTACCTGGTAGATTGCACAATTATGTTGCAGCCCATTTTGTTTTTTGAAATAAAAAAAATGTTATTAAGATTAATTATCTCTCAGAGCATTTCTGCTAGCAGACCTCAAATCTGGAGGTGGGAACAATGAAAAGAAGCCTCTAGCATCATCTTATCCTCCCTGTTGTGGTCTAGTGAAACTCACCTCTAATGACATATATTACATGCCTTCTGTAAGAAAAATATATTCACACGGATCACTGAGGAACTGACTCTACTCACTCAATTTAGATATTTTCTATTAAACCTGTTAAAATAAATACATTTCCTTCAAATGCAACAGGTCTAAGTGGAACTCTTACTCTTAACCATTACACTGGTTTCTCTCTCTCTCTCTCTGTCTCTGTCTCTGTCTCTCTCTCTTTCTCTCCTTCTCTCTCTCTTCCTCTCTCTCAAATTAAAGCTGTGCTGTCTGGATAGGCAACCACTAGTCTCTTGTGGCTGTATAAATTTAAATTGATTAATTTAAATAAAATTTAAAATTCTGTTCCTCAGTCACATTAGCCATATTTCAAATGATCAACAGTCTTGTGTAGCTAGTGGGTTTCCTATTGGAAAAGGACAAAAATTTTCCATCATTACAGAATGTTCTATTGGAAGTTCTATTGGAAAGTTCTATTAGTTTAGGGATTTCTTTCAGGGAATGGTCACAGGTGAGCTAGGCTAGTCAGTATTTAGGAGGGGAATTCACTTCTTCCTTAGATTTTTACCCATGTTCAATGGATTAATTTAACAATTAATTGTACTATATCCTTTTTCTCCTTTGATATATAATTGATATATAACATTATATTAATTTTAGGGTCACAACACAATGGTTTGAGAGATATATATCTACATATACATATCAAAATGACTAGCACATTAAGTTTAGTTAACATCCATCATGTTACACTTACGAATTATTTTTTTCTTTTTCTTATGATGAGAACTTTGGGAGAGAGAGAAAGAGAAAGAAAGAGAAAGAGAGAGAGAGAGATCTTAAGATCTACTGTCTTAAAAACTTTCAAATACACAATACAGTATTAATAACTCTAATCACCATGCTGTATGTTACATCCTCAGGACTTATTTATCAAATAACTGGAAGTTTGTACCTTTTGACCACTTACACCCATTTCCCCATACCTCTGGCAACCACCCATCTGTTCTATGTACTCTGAGTTCAGTTTTTAGTTTATTTTTTAGATTCCATATAGAAATGAAATCATACAGTATTTGTCTTTCTCTGTCTGACTTTTCACTTCATATTATACTCAGTGTCCATCCATGTTTTTGAAAATGGCAGGATTTCCTCCCTTTTTGTGACTGAATAATATTCCTCTGTGTATAGATGTATATATATCACATTTTATTTATCCATTCATTCACTTATGGACACCAAGTCTTGGCTATTGTAAATAATGCTATGGTGAACATGAGGGTGCAGATATCTTTTTGAGATAGCGATTTTGTTTTCTTCAGCTAAATACCCAGAAGTGAAGTTGCTGCATCATATATTAGTTTTATTTTTATTTTTAGGAAACTTTATACTGTTTTCTGTAATGGTTATACCAAATTGCATTTCCACCAACAATGCACAGGGTTCCCTGTTCTCCACATTCTTGCCAACTCCTGTTATTTCATCTTTTTGATAATAGCCATTCTAATAGGTGTAAGATGATATCTCATTGCGGTTTTGGTTTGTTTTATCCTGCTGATTAGTGATAATGAGTACCTTTCATCTACCTGTTGGCCATCTGTATGTCTTCTTTGGAAAGTGTCTATTTAGATCCTCTGACCATTTTTAAACTGGATTGTCTGTTTTTTTTATGTTAAGTATGAGTGCTTTATATGTTTTGGATATTAACCCCTTATCAGATACATGACTCACAAATATTTTCTCGCATTCTATTGGTTGCTTTTTCATTTGGTTGATGGTTTTCTTTGCTGTGCAGAGCTTTTGATATAGTGCTACTTGTTTACTTTTGCTTTCATTGCCTTTGCTGTTGGTATCAAATAAAGAAATCATTTCCAAGATTGCTGTCAAGGACCTTCCCAACTATACACACAGACACGCACACACACCCCTTCCTAATTCAGGCTTTTAACATCTCCTGCTTGGATTCTTACAATTTCTAGGTGGTCTTCATATGTCCATTCTCCTCATGTTGTAGTCATCCTACAAATGACTTAAAATAGCATGACTACTGCAGATTCCTATCCCAAGGAACTAGGCTCTGAGATGCTGAGATTTGTGTGCTGGAGGTGTATTGGAAAGTGCTCACAGCAACACCTGTGAGGCAGCAAAAGAAGCAGGATTGGGCAAATAGAAATTTAATATTGCCGTTGCAATATTTAATAGAGCAGAAATTTAATAGAGCAGTTGCCACAGTGGCCTCAACTAATTTCACAGGGAGCTCTGCAGGGTTCAGACTACAGAGATATCCACAATTGACACACAAGGGCTAGACCATTGTAATCCCACAGAGAATAGTCATTAAATGTGGGATGCTGCTGGAGGAAGCAGGCATAGCCTTGTTCAAGGTAGCCAGGAGAGGGACACACTGTAAGACTTCAGTAACGAATATCTTTGCTATTTGCTATAAATATCTTGGTCCTGAAGAGGATTCTTGTCAGCCCACTGCAGTATCTACTAGAATTCACCTCTTAAAATGCCCAGATCCTCTTGATGCATGTAGGAAGTTCACATCTGGGAGGACTTCCTCTAAGACTCTAGATGTTTTGTTTTTTGTTTTTTGTTTTTCTTTTCTTTTCTGGAAACTTACAAGAGGGAGGTTAGTAAGATACAATGTAGTTCTTGCCACTAAAGCTGATAGGAAGGTCCTGCCTTGTATTTCTCTGCTACCCTTTCTAGATTCCATTCACTCTGATCCTACTCCTTTTGTAGGCCTAAGTGGCTTAACTGATAGACTGAGTCCGTCCCTTATACCTAAAGGGTCTGTCTGTGCCCTTGGTCACCTTGCCCTCCTCAGGCTGTAACTGGAGTACTTAGTTACTTACCATAAAGACAGAGCATAAGTGAACCAAGA
This sequence comes from Micronycteris hirsuta, assembly GCA_004026765.1. NCBI lineage: Eukaryota > Metazoa > Chordata > Mammalia > Chiroptera > Phyllostomidae > Micronycteris > Micronycteris hirsuta. The sequence continues at coordinate 20,641 of PVJI01024298.1, forward strand.
AATGTCCTAGTTGGTCACCTGAGACCCTAAATTGAGCATATACTGGCCTGGAATGACACTTCATTCTCTCAGGAGAGGATGAAAATGGCACTGGCTATGGCTTTGTGGGCAGGAAAGGTAAATCTTACTTGGAACATGTGGCAATTCCAGTCAAGATGAATTGCTGCCCTTTCCAGTGTGGAGGGAATTTACTGTAATAAACCTGCTAAGTAGGTGGTTGATGTCTTTAAGAGATAGTGTTGTATCAGAGATTCAGCATTGATTCCTATTATCGACAAGTGGGACATTTGGCAGAAGTAGCTGAATCAACCTTGGTTATTGGGGACTCATGTGATTGAGCTCATCATGAGTAGCCTTTACGGCCTCTCTTTATATAAACCAATTGTGTCGGTGCTTCTTATTTTCCAGTGGGAAAGGTAGATTGACATTATGTGGCTAGGTCATTCTGTCTACTTGTTTGCTAAGTGCCTCTTTTGCAGCTGGATGCTCTTTGGTTGACATTAACATGTGATAGAAAGGTCTTCACATTTTGTTCTCTCTCCTGTATATCTACCCACATGCCTGTTTTCCAGACTTGCACACCACCTTCCAATTTTTCTCCATCAGGTGTCTGATCATCCAGCCAAGTCCAACATCACTGCCTAAGAGTTTATAGCCCTGGCTGGGTGGCTTGGTTGGTTAGAGCATTGTCCCATACACCCGAAGGTTATGGGTTCAGTCCACGGCCAGGGCACATCCCTGGTTAGGGGGAGTACAGGAGGCAACCTATTGATACTTCTTTCTCACATCAGTGTTTCTCTCTCTCAATCTCTCCCACCCTGTCTCTAAAAAAATCAATAAAACATATCCCTGGGTGAAGATTAAAGAAGAGAAAAGAGTTTATAGTCTTTCTGTAGCCCATTTCTCTTTCCAAACAAAGTGGATGTCCAGTACACTGCCCACAGACCCCCCTCACTAACTTGTTTATGTTCTCTGTTCTTGCTTGTGCTCAATTCCAAATGTACTATTTCCATCTTAAGATGGATTGATGGTGGGAGAGTCCAATCTTGAGTTGGTAGTTCTCACAGAATGATGGAGTGTTCTGATTTCATAGTCACTTGATGTTTCAGAGACAAATTCCCCATCTCTGTTGGGACCTTCTAGCACTTTGGGGCTATTTGTTGAATGATATATAGTTTTGTGATATTAATGGCATGGCCTTGCTCCAGAACCTTGTAATTCCCCTACTGGTGCTTATGTGGTATCTCTTCCCATCAGAGATGCCATAGTATTTGCTGGGTTATATGAGTCAGATGGCCCAAGTGGCAAGGCAATGTACACCACAGCCTGGACCTGCTGCAGAACATGTTCTTGTTCTGGGCCCCACTCAAAGCTTTCATCCTTATAGGTCACTCAGTAAATGGTCAAGATAATATTCCTAAGTGAGAAATAC
>PVJI01024299.1:7764-22270 GCA_004026765.1 Micronycteris hirsuta
GCTGCTGACACTGTTATGGGGGACCTGCTGCTGACACTGTTATGGGGGACCTGCTGCTGACACAGTTATGGGGGGATCTGCTGCTGACACTGTTATGGGGGGACCTGCTGCTGACACTGTTAGGGGGGGACCTCCTGCTGGAGGGTCACAGGTTGTGCAAGACTCTTGTGTGGGGACAGCAGTTTTGCACAACCTGTGTGGCTCTGCCGCTGTTGCCAAATTACAGCTCCCATCATCCCAACCTGTCCAAGCATGATGGGAGTTGTAGTTTTGCAACAGCGTCAGGGCCACATTGACAGGTGACCCTGCAGTGGAATTTGCCCATGTTAATGTTAATGGGGGACACACTGGTCACGTGATGGAGGCACGTTTGGGCACGGCAGGCTTTCTTCCCCTAACAGGCCTGCACCGCCTGTGCCCTCCTCCCCAGCATTATAGTGTGCCGCAGCGGGACTCCGCTCCTGCCTCCCTTGCTTCGCCCCACTGGGCGCCACCGCCCCCCACCCCCAGCCTCCCGCCCACACAGTGAGCCAGGTAAGCTACATTCAGACTATAATATGTACCCCCATTTTCCTCCCAAATTTTTGGGGAAAGGTGCGTCTTATAGTCTGAAAAATACGGTATTTCATATTGTCTGGTCTTCAGAGAGGTGCTGAGGGAAGCAGCTGATGGTACATTGCAAACAGTAAGAACACGGAGTCCTTTTGTTGCAGTTGTACATCCTTTGACACTGAAACCCAACACCCAGGAACCACCCACGACTATTAAATACAACAGCCTAGTTTCCTAAAAATGTGTCAGAAGGAAGGGAGATGTGGTGTGTTCAAATACATATTATTGGACTTTTGACTCTATTCCCCCCAGTTACCCCCCATACCCAGTAGACTTACAAAATAATTTTGATAATACTTTCATAGCTTCTAAGCAGAAGATATGGGAACAGCAGGGGACTGACATTTAGTTCGTTAGGTTAGAACTGAGATTCCTCACCCTGGTGCCTGTGTTTACTGAAAAGTCTCAGTCTCCCCAGGGAATAACTCACCCTACCTCTGTGCCCGGAACCAGCAGGAAATGGTACAATATTATTCGGTTGGTCTCATTTTGTAAATTACCTTTTGAGTCCTTTTAAGAATTTATAAATACCATATTAGTTTTCTTTGCACGTACAAATCAAGTCATAATAGTGTAAACCAATACATATACGTGCTCACTGTGTACTAGGGTCTCTTCTAATGGCTTCGTGTATATTAATTCATTAATCATCACAGCAACTTCATATGGAATGTGAGGCACAAAGAGGTTAAGTAACTTGCCTAAGGTGACGCAGCTGGCAAATGGCAGAGCTGGGGTTTGAAGCTCTCTGGTAATCACTGTAATGTGTTGTTTTATATAAATAATAACTTAATATTGTTTCTTAGGGTGACGGAGTAAGTGAGGAGTGGAATGGTCCAAACAAAAAAGAATGGCTGAGGACTCCATTCTTTCTCCAGTCACTAGTTCACCTTAGGTGAGGGTTTATACATACATACAGATGCATAGGAATGTGTTACTGCAGCTGATGTGAAGTACCAGTGGGCAGATAAAAGTAATATATTGAACTGATTACAAAAGACTTGCATGGGCATCTTAGCATTGCAAGATGGGTTTAAGGCTGAGGCTGCTGGACCATTTAATAGAACTGGATATGCAGATGTGCTTTCCGCAGAATGAATAAACATGAAGATGCTGACATTTGCATTCAAGAGCAACTTTATGTCACTCACCAGGATAACACAAAGTCATTTGCTACATTAACAAGAACAAAAATCTTTAACCCTACCCCAACACATATATCACCTACCCCATCAAAAACAAAATTTTGAGTTCAGAAACCAGTCATACTCCAAAGCTAACTGTATAGGAGCCAATAGCTACTCAAGGATATTAACTGGCTGTGCAAAGAAATGATCAATCATCTGTCAAGAATTAGTGCTTCTTAATGTAAAAAGGCCATTTAATTGGCCATTTGGCATTGCAGACCTGGCAGCTGTGTCTAACCTGCAATCGTCATTCATAAAATTTAATTAACTCTAAGCTCTTTGAGGAGCAAAGATCATGTTGCACACCTGCACACATTTGTGTATATCTCTTGGTATCTGACACATAGTAGGCAATCAGGAAATATTTATTAACTTGATTTGATGCACTAATCACTGCGAAATGTGAGAGAAGTAGCCTGGACGGTGTGGCTCAGTTGGCTGAAGTGTTGTCTTGCAAACAGAAGGGTCATGGGTTTGACTGCTGGTCAGGGCATATATACCCAGGTTGCAGGTTTGATCCCTGGCAAGGGCATGTACAAGAGGTAGCCAATCTCTCTGTCTCTGTCTCTGTCTGTCTGCCTGTCTCTCTCTCTCCCCCAACCCTTAAAAGCAATGAAAAAATAAAATGTCCTCGGGTGCGCACAGTATGTTAGAGAAGTGTATCATACATAATTTGTCCTATAATCCATCCAAGTTCTCATAGCTGCATGATTTTAGGAAACCACTCCCTGTCTCTGCACCTGTGCTTTCCCATTAGAAAACAGAGTTAGATTGGAGCACCTCTGGGGTTCCCTCCTGCTCTGAAACCCTAAATGCAGACGAGCAGTCCATGTCTGCATGCAGGGAACATCGAATGTCAGGGCCATATTCGTATTTGCTTTAGGGGCTGAATTAAACATTAGTTCTGTTTGAAGTGGGAAATGGGGGGGGGGGAAGCAGTTGGTGGCTGATTTATAAATAGTGAGATTTATGAGTTTTTCCCCATTACAAACCACAAGGTGGTCAATGAGGCAATTGCCATATATGCATAAAGATTGGAATCCTGAGTTGTGAACTTCTATCCTATACATGCTTCTTGGACTTCAGGTTAAAGAAGGGAGGTCCTTCCTTTCTATCTTCCAGTAGAGGGAGCCAGATTTCAAGCATTAACCAGACTATTCCATAGAAATGCTTGCCTTATCTAGAAAAAGGAAACAAGTATTTTTATACTGACTCCTTATTTCTGTGTCTTATATAAAACAGTAGAAACTGTATCATAGAGACTAGCACTAATTTCCTACGAGACAAGAGTCTCCCTATTAATAAGTAATTTTTTAATCACTCCCTATCAATTTCATCACAAGTGGTAGGATTCTTACAAACATTTATTCAAGTCGTTGGTATCTAAGTTCAAGTTAAAAAAAATATATATATACTATGAAAGTATCAAAATGAATTGTTTTTTAGTGGGGACTTCTTAAATTTACAGGTAAAGAGAAAAGTCTTTTTCTTTTTTAGTGAGATATAATAGACGTATAACATTGTATTACGTGTCCAACATAATGATTCAGTATATGTATATAATACCAAATGATTGCCACAATAAATTTAGTTAACATCCATTACCACACATAGTTATAATTTTTCCTTGTGATGAGAACTTTAAGATTTACACTCTTAGCAACTTTCAAATGTAAAATACTGTGTTAACTACACTCACCATGCTATCCATTATACCCCAAGCAGTTATTTATCTTACAACTGGAATTTGTACCTTTTGACTGCCTTCATCCATCACACCCAACCCCCCTGTCAACCACACATCTGTTTTCTGTATCTATGAGATCTATTTGCCTGTTTATTTTCAATCCCACATATCAGTAAGATCCTATAGTTTTTGGCTTTGTCTGATTTATTGCACTTGGCATAATACCCTCAAGGCTCGTCCTTGTTGTTACACATGGGTTCATTTCTTTATTTTTTATGACTGAATAATATTCTATTGTGTGTGTTTATATATCACATTTATTATGCATCACCTGTTGATGGACACTTAGGTTGTCTCCATGTCTTGGCTATTATACATGAGGCTGCAGTGACCATAGGGACAGGAAGATATCCTTTCATGATGGTGCTTTTATTTCCTTTGAATAAATACCCAGAAATAAAATTGCTGGATCTCATGGTGGTTCTATTTTATTTTTTCTTTTTTAAAGTATATTTTATTGGTTATGCTATTACAGTCATCCCAATTTTCCCCTCTTTCCCCCTCTCCATCTGGTTCCCCTCTTCCCTCCAGTGATCCCCCCACCTTAGTTCATGTTCATGTGTTGTGCATGGAAGTTCTTTGGCTTCTCCATTTCCTATACTCTTCTTAACCTCCCTCTGTCTATTCTGTACCTGCCCAATTATGCTTCTAAAGCCCCATAGCTTCCCCCCAATCTCCCCCTTCCCCCTCCCAGTTGGTAACCCTCCAGATGATCTCCATATCTATGGCTCTATTCCTGTTCTGGTTGTTGGCTTAGTTTGTTTATGTTTTTATTTTTTAGAGGCAGTTGTTGTAGTTGTGAGTTTGTTGTCATTTTAAGTTCAGAGCCTCCATGTTGTTTCCCATAGTACTGCACCACCTTACCTTCCCACAAATAGAGCACAATGGTTCCTTTTTATCCACATCCTGGCCAACACTTGTTACCTATTGTCTTTTGGGGGATCGCCATTCTAACAGATGTGAGGCCACCCCTCATGGCGATGAATGGTGTTGAGCATCTTTTCATGTAACTGTTGGCCATTGACTGGTATGTAGTCTTTAGAAAATTGTCTTTTTAGTTCCTCTGCTCACTTTTAATCATAATTTTTTCTATTGAGTTGTATAGATTCTTTATATATTTTGTACATAAACTCTATCAAAGACGTGATTTGCGAATATTTTCACTCATTCTGTGACTGCCTTTTGATTTTGTCGATGGTTTCCTTCGATGTGCAGAACTTTTGGATGTGCCCCACTTGTTTAGTTTGCCTTTGTTGCTTTTGATTTTGGTGTCAAATGAAAAAAATTATTGCCAACACCAACGTCAAGAAGCTTGTCCCTTACGTTTTCCTCCGGGAGTTTTATGGCTTCAGGTCTTTTGTTTGGGGCTTTAATCCATTTTTGGTTGATTTTCTGTGTGGTATAAGATAGAGTTCTAATTTTATTTCTTTGCATCGGGCTGTCCAGGTTTCCCAGCATGTTTCTTAAAGAGACTATCCTTTCCCCATTCCATATTCTTAGTTACGGGCAATATTTGATTTGATCATGAGAGAGAAAACAGCTTGTAAATGGTGGCGTTCATTCCCTTGTGCAGGAAAGCTCACACACTTTGAAATAATGGGGACTCCTCTCTGAGAAGTGCTCTGGGTTGAATTGTATATCCTTCCCTCAAACTTCATATGTTGAAATTCTAACCCCCAGTATCTCACCATATGACTTTATTTGGAAATAGGGTCACTGTAAATGGAACTAGTTAAGGTAATACCAAACCAGGCTGGGGCCCTAATCCATTATGACAGTTGTCCTTTTAGGAAGGACAATTTGGACACAGATAAGCACACAGGGAGAATGCCGTGTCAACAGAAGACAGAGACTGGGCTGGTGTCAGCAAACTATCAGAAGCTAGGAGAGAGTCTCCTCTTTATAAACTTTTAAACCTCATTGACTTGATTTAACTGGGACAATTGTCCAGAATGACCTTCTAGAATTGTCCAGAATTGACCAGATCTTCTAGGTGTGTTGCTTACTTCTTTATGGTGTCATTTATCTCGTTCTTCTAGTCTTTGCATTTCCTATAAAGTTAAAGATAGAACTAAAGGCTTCATATATTCAAGTTAAACATTTAGGAAGATTGCATTATAGGTGATATTAAATAATTTACACCAAACATTTTTAAGTGGTAGTCTGGTGAAATCCTCAAAACAGAATGTGTTGAGCAGACATTTATACATTATAAAAATGTATTTTCTCTAAAGTAGAAAGTGATAAAGAACGTTTTCTGAATTGATCATATCCCAGGAAATAGAAACCTCCTGAATATACCTGTTAATTTACTTGCCACGAGGGAAGGTATGAGACAGGTACTCCTAAACACAAATCAAAGTCGCCTATTCAAGTTTTCTAACAATTCCAACAGACTGCCTTGGCCTCATCCAACTCATGACTTCTCCTTCAGTGTATGTCAGAAATTCGCTTATTCAAAATATTTCACTTATTCAAAAATATTTGCTCTTATTCACTTATTCAAAAATATTTGCTCAGCACATCTCATATGTCATACTTACACCACCTGGTGCAGATACAGAAGTACTCCTGCCCTCATAAAGTTACATTCTGTTATAGCTCAGAACTAACCCAGACTGAAAATCTTAAACTCTGGCAATGTGCTCTCATCACAAATTCACACTCTCCCCATTTTCTCACCCCCCCATTTCTCCAAATCCCATAATTCCAACTCACTAGGACCGTCAGACTCCTGGCCGCCCCACACATCCTTACTTGACATACTTTCCTTTAAGAAATTTGGACCCACACGTGGTGAAGCATTTCAGCAACTTTCTAAGAACTTTCTAACACTTTAATCTTTTTATTTATACACCTTCATCCGTAATGATTTTCACAGTTACTTACTCACTCTTCATAAGTAAAGTCAGACTTCCCTTAGTTTTAATTACTAACTCTGTATCCACTGCGGAAACTCTTGTAGCTCAGATCATTCTTTTGGGCCCCATTTTCATTACTTCCAGCTACCTGCTAAATGTCCCTACCTGTATGTCCCAAATTCAACATGTCCCAGACAGAACTCATCTTCCTCCGCACTCCCACTTTTCCTTCAGGGTTCTCTATCCTCATTAATGGCAGCATTGACGACATCTTGGGCTCCCACCTGTTCCCCTCTTTATCTAACTAATCACTAAGACCCGGCAACTCTAAATATTAAACTTCTCTGTCTGCTGCTCCCTGTCCACATTGACGAGTCTCTCCTGCACTCTATGGGAGCTTCTTTACTGGTCTTTCTGATTTTAGCTATGCCCACTCTAAGTATTCCTCTCCAGTGCCTTGGAGTTACCTTTCTAATAATATTTCTTATGATATTATTCACTGCTTAAAGCTCATCATCTCCTGGATAGTCTTTCCTTCTGCATGATCCACATGGCCTTTCAGACCTGGCTCCTGTCTTCCTCTGCTGCCTCAGCGTCTTAGTCAGTTCTGAGGACTATTACGAAATTCCGCAGACTGCATGACTTTAACAGCAAACATTTCTTTCTCACAGTTCTGGAGGCTCTGAAGTGCAATACCAAGGGGCAGACAGATTTGGTGTCTGGTGAGGGCTCTCTTCCTGGCTTGCAGACACCTGTTTTCCTACTTTGTCCTTACATGGTGCCAAGAGAGAGTACTCACTGGTCTCTCTTTTATTTATTTATTTTTTTTAGAGAGGAGAAGGGAGGGAGAAAGAGAAGAAGAGAAACATCAGTGTGTGGTTGCCTCTCACGTGGCCCTCACTGTGGGCCTGGCCCACAACCCAGGCATGTGCCCTGACTGGTAATCCAACCGGTGACCCTTTGATTCACAGCCTGCACTCAATCCACTGAGCTACTCCAGCCAGGGCTGGTATCTTCTTATAAGAACACTAATCCCAACCTAAGGATCCAACCCTTGTGACCCTGTTTAAACCTAACTACCTCCCAAAGGCCTGCCTCCTAATATCATCACATTGGGGGTTAGAACTTCAACTTTTGAACTGGGATGGGGCACAAATATTTAGCCAATAACTCAGCTCCTACCACTTTGCATCACTCTCCCAAATAATATGTGTCTTCTTAAACCAATCCTTCCCCTGCGACTTTCTCAGACTGTTGTCTTCTTCTGGAATTCTCTCCTCATCACACCTTGTTCCACATAGCCTCTCCCACTTCCCTTCGCTCTTTCATCGCACATCAGCTCATGTGTCCCTCCTCACTGAGAGCTGTCTCTGACTTTCCCCGACAGACCGAAGAACATCTCTAGGATTCCATTATATTTGCAAACATAGCCATTAGAGCAATTATCATTAAAAAATTATTGTCTGTTATAAGTCTGTTTCCCATATAGTCTATGGCATTAGAGACAAGTCGGTCCTAGGTGTTTAATAACTACTTGTGAAATAAGTGAATAAATAGAGAACATACATTTCTAACAAAAACACAGTACTACTATGCTTCCCACTGTAAAAAGTGTTTATTATTCAGAAATCATGTACAGTCCATTAAATATATGTCAGAAAGAAAATAAGCATCTGGAAGCTTACGGCCCAGTGAATTTTTACAAAGTGAATAAACAGTGTGGCAACTACCGCCCAGATCGAGAAAAGCAGCAGCATGCTTTCTGAAGCATCCCTAAAGCGCCTCCTAGTCACACCCCCAAAGATAAAGACTTCAACTCCTGACATTAATTTTTTAATTTTCCATTAATTTCATGTTTTGAACTTTTTAGAAATAAAATTACATAGTAGTTTTTTCGTACCTTTGGACCCAACTACCTTTTCTTTACCTTTTTTTTTTCTATTTCCTTCATCAGGTTAGAGAAGTTTTTCATCATTTTTTTTTAATAGGTTTCCAACTTCTTGCTTTCTCTCTTCTCCTTCTGGTACCCGCATGATGTAAATGTTGGTACACTTGAAGTTGTCCAAGAGGCTCCTTACACTGTCCTTATTTTTTTGGATTCTTTTTTCTTTTTGTTGTTCTGATTGGGTATTTTTTGCTTAATTATATTGCAAATTGCTGCTTTTATTCTTGGTTTCATGTACCCTACTGTTGATTCCCTGTAAATTATTCTTAATTTTAGTTAGTGTATTCTTCATATCTAAATGGTTCTTTTTATGGATTCTATGTCCTTTTTTGCTGTTGAAGTTCTGTCTAAGTTTATCTACTCTCCTCCTAAGTTCATTGAGCATCCTATGATGAGTGCTTTAACTCTACATCCAGTACATTGCTTGAGTCCATTTTATTTAGTTCTTCTAGAGTTTTGTTCTGTTCGTTCATTTGGACATGTTTGTTTGTCTCCTTATTTGGCAGCCTCGCTATGTTTGCTTCTGTGTATTAGGTAGAGCCGATATGTCTCTTGGGCTTGGTAGAATGGTCTAATGTAGTAGATGTCTTGTAGTATCCAGGGGCATGTCCTCCCTGTTCACTGGAGCTGGACACTCCAGGTGCATGCTCCCCCAGTATGGGCTGAGTAAATCCTCCTGTTGTAGTTGAGCTTTGATTGCTGTTGGCACGTCAATGGTAGGGGTTTACCCCAGGTAAATTGGTTGTAAGGACTGGCTGCAACCACGATGGAGAATCAGATATGCAGGGGCCCACTCCACAGAGCAGGACTTACTTCAGTGGGGCTCTAGTCCCTACTGAGTCTCCCCCCTGAGTGTATCATTTATGGAGGTGGTTGGGTGGTACTTTGACATTGTCTGAAGCTGTCCACTGGGTTGGCTGGCTCTGGGGCCTTCTAGAAGATGCAGGCCAAGGTCAGCCACCACCTGTGTTCTGCCCAGAGCCACCTGGCATGAGCTACAAAGCAATCTGCAGATGACCACTACTTGTGAAGGGCTTGGAGGAGACCAGAAGAGGCCAAGCTGTGAATATGGCCTGGGTGCCACTAGTGTTGTGCCTGGAGCCACTTAGAAAGAGGTACTGGGCACACTGAGGCCAGGTGATACTTGTCTGAGAGATTTTAGGAAGATCCGAAGCATGAGTCAAGACAGACCATTCATGCCTGGCTGGTGTAGCTCAGTGGATTGAGCGCGGGCTGAGAACCAAAATGTCGCTGGTTCGATTCCCAGTCAGGGCACATGCCTGGGTTGCGGGCCAGGTCCCCAGTAGGGGGCACATGATAGGCAACCACGCATTGATGTTTCTCTCCCTCTCTTTCTCCTTCCCTTCCCCCCACTTTGAAAATAAATAAATAAAATCTTAAAAAAAAAAAAAGACAAACCATTCACATGAAAAAGCCACTGAGACAGGTTGGGTGGGTCCACAAGTTGGTGAGGTGGGGGTCTCAGGGAACCACCAGGGTGGGGCAAGCAGTGATAGCCAGGTTGATGGAGTCTCAGAAATGGTATCTGCCTGCTGGTTCTGTTGCGGGGAAGGACAAAGAAAAGGAGCAATGGCCTCTGCCAACACTTCTGTCTGGAAGAAAGCTGTCCCCCCAGCCCTCACCCTGATGCCAAACAATTCAAATCCTCCCATATGTCCTGGTGCCTTTCAAGCTGCTGCCCAGTGCTGGAGCGCCGAGGGAGGGAGTCCAGGTGAGTCCGAGTAAACCTGTGTGGGCCCTTTGAGAGGAATCGCCTGGGTCTCTAGAAGCCCTCCGTCCCACTCAGCCACAATCTCCACTGGTTTTCACAGTCAGCACTTATGGAAACTTCTCTTCCTGGCATGAAACCTGGGCTGGGGGAGCCTGTTGTAATACTGGGACCCCTCACTCCTCAGGGGGACCTTCACAGCTGATACAATTCAATTTTTATCTGCCACATGTGAGTGTGGGACCAACCTCTTCTATGTCTTTGCCCCTCCTACCAGTTTCAATGTGATTTCTTCTTTATATCCTTAGTTGTAGGACTTCATTTATCTAGATTTCAGGCAGTTCTGAATGATGGCTGTTCTGTAGTTTAGTTGCATTTTTGATGTGGTTGTGGGAGGATTCAAGTACCCTGTTTATCTATGCCACCATCTTGTTCAGAAGCTTCCCCCAATCAACTTTTTAATTATCAGTGTTATATCAATTATCTTATCAATACACTACCTGAATTAAATCTACTTGGGGTTTGTATAAATTTTTACTTACAATGTGAGTTAAATGTATCAAAATATACAATAATGAAAAATATTCTTCTTTTAATCCATTTTTTATCTCTCCCCATTTTCCAATCATAACTTGAATTTCTCCTCTCCCAAATATTTCCTAATTTGTTTCAGATTATCCCTTTCAATTTGTCTTCCTACTTGGTAACTCTACCCATTTGTATAGAATGAAATTAAGTTTAAGTAAATGCAAACTTTCTTTTAATAATTCTTGAGGTTAGGCTAAGAACCTGTAGAATATTAATAGTCATAAATGAACACTTATTAGACTTCTATATGAATTCAACACATTAAGTGTTAAAGTTAAAAAGATTCTCGTTAAGTCCTTAGTCTGGTAGTACAATGTGGAATAAAATATTTATTTATGGAAGTACTCAATTCTGCCTATATTAAAATGATAGTTGAAAAAAATGAGAGTTGACATCATAGGCCACAAGTTCTAGTGGTATGTAATTAAAATAGAGTAAAATTGTTTAGAAAGAGAGAAAGTATAGATCATGCACATGCCAGTTACCATGACACGTAAGGTAAACCTGTACTTATTTTAACATCGTGAAGTTGAATTTCTAAGTCTGTTTCTTAAGAGAGAGGTACTTGGACTTCTTCCCCCTTATTAACAGAGCCTGGATTTTTAAAAGTTTACTTCAAATATGTCTGTGGAACTTACTGGATATTCAAAAGTTAAATTTGTCCCCCATCCTTATTTAGAAATTGCTTAGAGCAGTTTTCCCTACTATTTTATATGAAATACTAATATCGCAGGAAACATAAACAGATACTCCCTGCAAAAATGATTCTATGATGAAATAGTTTGGGAAATGCTGGATTAAATAGGGTTTAACTGCCTTCTGTTCTACAGAATTTCTCAGGGTCTTTAACACTTGAACGTGCACTGTGACGCTCCAAGACAAGGATGTGGTCTATAGCGTCCCCCAAAGGCATTTGGCCACAAAACACTTTCTTCAAGGAACATCTATTAATTCCCCCAGCTAAAAATTCACAAAGTGCTATATTAACGTAAAGAGCAAGGAAGAAATTTAAAATGATTGTCAGGAGGACGGTGATGCCGTCAACAGCACCAGGAAACAGGAGACAGCCGTTTGCAATGGAAGATTACTTTGTTTTGAAGTAACCCTGCCTGGTGGAGACAAGCAGTGCATGTGAGATCACGCTCAGGGGAGAGGCAGGGCCGGCGTTACTGGTTATTATTGATTACAAGGTGTCCACCACATAGTCTCAGGACGCTGATCCATTATAATCACTTCCGAGGTGGGTCGCAAGTAGCTTTTTACGGATACTAGTCTAAATACCAAGTTTGCAAAGGATTTACATTTTCAAAAAATAGACAGTATTGAAGACCTTTCTCTATGTATGTAATGAAATGAAGAAAATTTCTTTTCTCAGAAACTGGTGAGTGAATCCTCACCAGTTGCTTTGATAATCCTCTGAGGGTGGGGGCTGGGCTTCCAGGTCCTCAGATTAGGAGTAAATAGGCAGAGTTTACGGGCAAGAGACAGAAAAAATGTGTAAGTTCAACTTCTGAAATAGAGAAGGGGAGAGAAGCTGTGTTGGAATGTGAAGTTTTGATGACGGGAAAGATTCAAGAGAAAGGGGAGGAGGAAGAGAAGTGAGAGCAAAGACATTTAATAGGAGTTTTCAAGTAAATTGTCATGTGCTCATCCTCATGCCCCAGTAACTGCAGTAAGGTCTCAAAAATAACATACTCTGTGTGGTTGATTTTTTTTTTTTTTAACAAAGCAATGTTTTGTTTGGCAGAGAACCAAGAAAGCATGTGTTTGCATGGAAAAAAGGGAAAGCCAACTTCCACATGACCCCTTTGGTGACTTTGTTGGCTTCCTACCCAACATCTCCTTGCCCCCTTCCTTTCTCTCTTCCTGACAGGACCCTGCTTTGCCTTAAAAAACCACCAATAAGGTCCAGAGGAAGCTAACCCCATTCACAGCTCCAAATGAGATTCTGGTTTGTCTAAGCCAGTCACAGCATTCCCTTCACCTGGGATTGTTTGAGGAGTGTGCATGTGAGCCAATTTTGGTCACTAAGATGGTATGGAAGAGGCTTCTGGGCAAGGTTTCCTGGCTCCTGAGAAACACACCCAAGAAGAGACACTATTTTTTTTTCCCTCTGGACATTTTCATGTCAGGACATGAGGCCTGGAACAGCTTTACCCACCTCGCAGCCAGTCTGAGGAAGGTGGAAGCAAGAGAACCACGGAGCCCAGGTGTAGTGCCCTGTCATGTAACCCTGGACTTCTTGTTACATGAGATCACAACTCTGCTGTTATTTAAGCCAGTTTTATAGTGTACACCTATAATAACATCACTCTTACTATATTCTGAAAAGTTTTCCTAGGTGGGAAAGAAAGCAGTACAGTTAAACCCAACACAATCTAAATATTTTATAATCTGCAGCCAATCTAATCTATGTCACACTTTTGTGAAATTCTTTTGTGACTGTCACGCCCACTCTCTTTTCCCCACAAAAGCGTTCTGTGCACTATTATATCAGTCAGGGTTCTCCAGAGAAACAGAACCGATAGGATGTGCGTATCTATGTTTACGTGTTAAGACCAAAAACTAAGGAAGATTTGATGCTGCAGTCAAAGTCTGAAGAAAGTCTACTGCAAAACCCCTTTTATGTTCGGGGAAGGTCAGCATTTGTAGTCTATCCAGGCCTTCAACTGATTGGATGAGGCCCACACATATTGTGAAGGGCAATCTGCTTTACTGGAAGTCCACCAATTGAAATATCAATCTCATCCCAAAATAACCTCACAGAAAAATATCCAGAATAATGTTTGACCAAATATCTGGGCACAGTGGCCCAGTCAAGTCGACACATGAAATTAATCACCACAATTATTGTTTTATTTCCTAACTAATCTTGGGACCACATTACACTCTGGGCATATCCCAGGCACCGGGTCACAACTGTGAATGCTTCTGTCACATGGGTCATGGTAAACAACAGAATGAAATTACAGTTCCATATTAAGGTGATCGTTGAGTCCAAGACACGTATAAAGAACAGAGTAAAAGCCAATCCCAGGAAATAATGTAGGTGTTAGCAGCAGGAGGAGACAAGCCAGTGATAGAGCAGCAGGAAAGAGGAAGGGCGGTGCATCTGCGGCTCACAGAAGGAGTCTTGGGTCAGCGTGACCCGTGCTGTGAGAAACTGAGGGTGTCAGAGTTCAGAAGACAATCTGGGACCAGGTCTTTATGAAGCCCTGGACCCAGTCCCCATCTCCATTTTCCATCCCGCATGACCGTGGGAGCTCATTCCTACTCAAACTCAACCAGATTTGCCGTGTCCCCACTATTAGGATATAGCCTCTGCCTTCTCCATCCTAATCTCAGTCACCAAGAAGCTGTCAACTTTGCCACTTTCGTACTACTCCTTCCCCTCCACCAAACACTTATTCTTTCATATTTGCTCCACTTAGCCTTGGGTAAAGGGTGATAATGTCTCCACAATGAGTGAGGCATGCAGATGAGAATTGCGACAAAAGCATGCACTTAGCCCCATCGAAAGAGGGCCTCCGTCAAACCCCTGCTGATCAGCGCTGTATCAAAATGAGACCTCGTGCTGCCCAATATGCCAATGTGTCCAGGACACAGAAATCCAGATTTTTTTTTCTATATTTTATTGATTATGCTGTTACAGTTGCCCCATTTCCCCCCTTCACTCCCCCCTCCCCCTTACCCCCCTTTCCCCTCCCTTTTGTTTTGTCCATAGGTCATACACATAAGTCCTTCTGCTCCTGTACTTCCTATACTGTTCTAACCTCCCCTTGTCTGTTGTCTACCTCCCATTTATGCTACTTGTTCTGTGCCCCATTCCCACCCTCT